>JAOBRD020343213.1:0-20811 GCA_027575215.2 Hydrozoanthus sils | reverse complement strand
TCCGGCACCGGGAATCGAACCCGGGCCTCCCGCACGAAAGACTGGCGCCTTACCAACTAGGCTAACCAGGCGGCGGTAAAGTCACACATTTTTCTAGTTACTGGTTCAAGATTTAACGTAACGCATTTTGGGGCGGAACTGGGCCCGAGTAGGAAGTGTATGAATTATGAATAGCACAATGCGGTCACTAGCAACTACGCGCATGCGTGATGGATAAATAGTCTTCCGGCGGAAACTGGGCCGGGGAGACGAAAGTTTTCTATCGAACAAAATCACAGGATGTACGGGTGTTCAAATACTTGGTACAGGAAGTGAGGCAGAAGTCCCTATGGGAGGGACTGCATGGAGAAACACCAAATATTCTACTACCTGACGCTGTGGTTGATGGTATGCAGGCTAGATGCAACCAATCACGCCAAAGAAGGAAAATTAACCTTTGCAGCGATTGGCGACTTCGGAGGTTACCCGACTAAACCATACACAACTCACACACAGCAGAAACTGGCCAGGGTCTTGGCGTCTCGGGTTAGTGAAAACACAACTCTAGGTTTTGTTTAAAACCTTAATTTTCTCCGTTTAAACCAGCGCTAGTTATGCCAGTCCGCCACCGAAGAGCAATATACAACTAGACCCGAAACTGTTTGACCATCTTCGATAATTTCTCCATCCCATTTTTTTTTACCTTATGTATTTTGTCTGATTTTATGATCAATACACCACAGTATATATGTATGTGGCAAAGCATCTACGCACCAAAATAAGAGTTGCGAGCAGTATTCATCGATTTTACGAGACGTGGTTTCTACTGTATTTAATAATTCAGTGATCCCAGTTTTGCCACAAGCTAAGGACAAAAGCTTCAGGCTCTGCGGTTAGACAGTATTTCAGAAGCTAACAGGTGCTCAAATTTAGTTCGAGGTAATTCGTTTATTTTAGTTTGTACTTCTAAAACTAATAACCTAGGATGGTTGGCGTAATTTAGCATTTATCAAGTTTTTCTCTGGTCGTATGACTTAAAAGAACTTAATCGCAAAGGAGTTGCGGGTTATGATCTCTAAACATGAAAGTCAGTGATCTTAGATTTTAACTCATGTATAAAGAAGGCAAGTTTGTTTTCTCCAAGCTAATTCACGCGAACAACCAACAAGGTCTGGTATTGTAATAATATGATGAAAAACAATTTATTTCTAATTCCCAACCTGCAGAAAACAGACAAAATCATGAAAATGTGTCATTATTGGCTGTATTTCGTTCACAGTAGTTTTTCTGTCACAGAACATGGTACGGTGGAGTTTTCAAGATTTCGCAGGCCATGTAAATTAAAAACCTCATAGTTAGTGTACATGAAATATTTATTCACAGAGCTGTTAAGTTTTAATCTGATTTCTGTAACAGTTTGATATGTCCAACACTAGTATGTCTGTTGCGACGAGGAAGCCAGCGAGGCTACGGGAAACTGCTTCTTTAATTTTTTAATCTCAGTGGTCGGCTGAACTCCTCAGTATAGGCTTAGTTAAGTATAACTCAGGTCTCCGGCACTATATAGGATTGCCTCTTTCTTAAACTCATGAAAATATAACATTTATTCCCTAAAGTTGATTGAAAATGACTTTGATTAAAAGCGTTTTATATTTTATAGATCAGGGCCGAGTTGTTCAAAAGGCGATTAGCCCTATTCCAGGGTTAATTACCATGACAACCAATAGGTTTTGTTAAGAGTTAGTCCTGGTTTAAAGTTAATCAGCTTTCGAACAACTGGCCCCGTATCAATAACAATTGACACTTTACTTATAATTTGATGCTTGTAGTCTTACAACTGTATACAGGGTGCTAAGATAATATCGATAAAAAAAGAAAATTCTTGACATTTTACTGGAAATAATATTACACGGTTACAATTATCAAATGACATGCCACCCCTGGGGGGAGGGGTGACTTCGGGGTTAAAATTAAGTAGGAATGACCATCGGAGAAGTCCCAAAAATACCCTACTGAAAAAATACCTAGGCATAAAAATTTTCCTTCCTAAAAAAATATCTCTCGGTTTTAAAATTACCCTAAAAAATACCAATTGGAAGCTGCTAGTGGGTGGGCGCTAAGTCCCCTCATGTTGCGCCGAACGTGATATGCAGTAATAAAGGCACGCGCGTGACAGGACGTTCGCCAAAGCACTTTTGTCTTAACTTCTTGTTCATTAGGTACGTTTGCTAAAACACGGAACTGCAAGCAGTCGGATAGCTTGGGGTTTTTAACCCTAAAAAATACCAGGCTCTTGGTTTAACAGAGGATTTTCCTTTAACAACCCCCTAAAAATACTGGCATGACAATTTTAACTCCTAAGAAAAGTACTAGTAATTTCATCCTTGTGTTTTGCAAATTCTCTGAAGCGTTATAACATGGGTCTCTGTTCGATAGATTTCCCAGAGCTTTGGCACGCGCTTCGTTATCGGCCTCGGTGATAACTTTTATTTCAATGGCGTAAAGAACGTTAAAGACCCGCGGTTTTGTCAGACATTTGAAAACGTTTACCACCAACCCGTTTTGAAGGCAGCCAAATGGTACATGATCGCAGGAAACCACGATCACAATGGCAACGTGTCGGCCCAGATCGCCTACTCTAAGTTATCGACAAGATGGCACTATCCCCATTTCTACTACACTCTAGGTACGTACAGGGGGGTGCATTTTGAGAAAACAGACACAAAATCGGTTAAAGGCAGGTACAGGGTTAATTACATAGCACATTATAAGAACATGATACATAGGATAATCTTTGAAAAGTTTAGAAGGAGTTTAGTGACAAGACATATTTTGCTGCACTGTACAATATGGTACAACATTTTGCATTGCATGTATATTATGTCGACATATTGTTTTTCACTGTACTATATGATACAGCATATTGTATATATTGCACTGTATGATATGATATCTGATAGTATATTGTACTGCACTGTATGTAATGGTACAGCGTGTTGCGCTGTATGATTAGGTACGACACATTGTTTTCCACTGTTTATGAAATGTTACGACATATTTTATTGTACTTTATGATATGGTATAACATCTTTTGTTATATACCTAGACTTTCACTCAACCTGAAATGAGCACTGCGATTGGTTGATTCTTGGTCACGTGCCCCTGATCAAATTCAAATGTATCCCGACCGGGATACAATTGCGCAGTTGTTGCTCGCGCGCCGAACACATCATCGAAAAAAGTCTCAATAAAAGAGAAAGTCTAAATATATAACAAAACACTTAATGTATAATCCTTCGGGAAACAAGTTAGTTTTATTTTCCCTTGAGTTTAGATGCTCCCTTGAGACGGGACTCTCGGGAAAACAAAACTATCTGCATGTTCCCCTAAGGACTATACATTAAGTGTATAGTATTGCACTGTACGTATATGTATAATATATGTATAATGCACTATACGATATGGTATACGACATATTATATTGCACTGTGTTTAATAGAGCAGCGTATTGCACTGTATAAAATGATATGATATATTTTGTTGCTCTGTATGGTTTAACACTACTGCAATCACATACTTCTATATAAAGTTATCTTTGTTGCATTTTTGTTCTCTTTTTCCACCAAAAATATCAAGTTCAGCTTCGACAAAGTTTTAAAAGGCAGTGACCAAACGTTGCCTAGCGAAGCGGTAGCCTTCGGGCGAATACAACGTTTTAACTTGAAAAAAGAGAAACTCTAATCTTCAGTTAAATAGGGAAAATCTAAAAAGGCTTCAAGTTGTTATTTTAGAGACAATCTTAGGAGCTGACGAGGGTGATGTCATAATCGATTCTTTGCTGTCGAGCGAAGCGAGATAGAAGCATATTCTCACAGCAACTCGATTTTGAAGTGTTTTCTATCCGTGGTCGGTTCCGTTTTATTTCAAGTCTCCCTTCTGCCCTTGAGCTTTCTCCCCCCCACATCACATTATTGATGCCATGTGCTTTTCTCATATTTCAGTCAGTTGGCGACAATATGTATTCGAGCTCTTTAGAGAAAGGACTGGTATCTGATTTGGAAAAGCTTCCAAATCTTACTGTTAAGAATGTGACACTAAAAGATACTGCATCAAAAGGCCAAAAAAACTTAATTGGAGATTTTGAAAGAAAGAAATTCTCGTCAACGAGTTCAAATTTGTAGAAAGAATATTAATATACATCTTATTTCCGTGTCAAATACATTCTCGTTAATAACAGATTTACAGCTCGACAGCATTCTCTTTACCTGTGGCAACAACCAGTCTAGTGGTTTAGTTTTCGGTTGAATCGTGAAAGTATACTTCATTGTCAAGGCACTAATACTTTAAAGGGAGTTTCTCCGCTGAGAAAAGTTGAAACACGATGGTTTTAGATACGAAAATGATATGACAGTTTGGTCGTTCGTTTGCTGACTTGTGAGATGATCGGTTTCAACAGGTGGTAATAATCTCTCTTACTTCGTTATTCAGTGCTCTGGTCATACTGTTAATAACATCATTGTTAAATGATTTACGCATCCAATCAGGATACACCAAGAAATACGTACATAAAAAGAGCACAAACAAAATGTTTGTCGTAACTAAATCAATTATCATTTTGTTTCAGTTAAAGATATTCCAGGGACTACATCTACGGTACAGTTGGTTATGATCGACACAACACTTCTTTGCTTTAAAAGGTAAAAGATCTGTCCCAATTTTATTGTACATTGTTCTGTTTGACCCAGAGATATTTCAACACAAATAACAAAATTACGCATGTTTAACTCGCGGCTTAAACATGCGTAAGGAAGCGTAAAGTTGATCAAAGGTAAAGCTGCTTAATTTAACTTTTTTATTACGCATGCAGCGTAAAATTTTTAATGCTTTCAAATGTAAAGTACTGTAAAGTTAACTAAACATTTTAGTTTTGGACACTGGGCCAAATTGCATAAAAGATTCATACGGCACATAAACTAACGCCTGGCGTTAAACATTTACTGATTTAGCGATTCCAGTACAGAATACTTCCGAAGTACAGCTTTAACTTTGTGCAACTGAATCCTGGATGCTATTAGGGAAAAGGTCAAAACAATGGTACTTCCTAGGAACCCAATTTCGAATTACAGATATATAGAAGATTGTTGTAAGCGTCACTGAGATGACTGAGCCCAAATCTGGCTAAGAAAACTATCAAAATTGCCCAGCCAGGCTCATATTGAGCAAACCATGCCAGATTAGGGAAAATTTCTCGCAATGTCATCTGGGCCATTACATGCACTGGAGAGTCAAAAATGTATCAGAAATTTACGTCTATGGCAGTGGACAGAGGGCTTCCAACCAAGATGGCCGCCATTAAGAGCTAACCGTTTTGAGAAAGTGTAAAGCCAAAGACTGAAAGAGTCGTTTTGAGGCTTCTTTTCTAACAAATCTTTGATATAAGACATTTTCTGAAGTAAAATAATGAAGATTGCTAACTACTTACAAACTATGAACCAAAATCCAACATAAGCAAACTAACAGAATTGTTTTTTGATAACTCATCAAATCAAATCAAAATTAATTTTCAGCATGATGCAGTTGTTAATAGCCAGGTATTGACAGCGATCCCTTCAAAAGAACACTGTAAAAGTGTCAACACGTCACGTGACCATGCGAAGCCTCAGTTGGCTCGACTTGACTTTGTTTAAAACAATAGAGCGCATTGCAGAAATAAGTCAAACGATCACTTTGGTAAAACTTTTGCAAAACCTTTTACGGTTGTTAGTTCACGTGTCAAAGATTTGTTTTCGATTGGTTCAAACAAATTACGCTTGAACTTAGTAAGGCGTCACATTAAATTGGCGGATATAAATCGATCGTGCGACGCTACAACCAAATTAACTCAAAATTTGTTTGAACTTCTGAACAGCTCTAGATCTAGCTCAAGAAAACAACTGGAATGGATAAGAAATACACTTCGCAGTTCAACGTAAGTAAACAAACAGCTTTATAGCTCAGATCTGAAGAACTTTATAAGCTTTACAAAAAGAACTTGAAAATTTCTTGCAAAAATTTTGGGCAATGTCACTGATTTAACTTGCATGCATGCATGAGCTGATGTAAATGCATCTGTTGTGTACAAACCTCGGTACTCTTTGGTCTATGTTTTTAATTATCAGCCTTCGGCTCTGCAATATTCAGTTTGGTTTTAACGAGCACGCAAGTGCAAACACGATTGAAATGTTTTGTATGTTATCCAGTGTTTTAACGATACAGTAAACACCAGCATAAACAACATGCATTTTGGGAGTTCAGGACGATCTTGTTCTTGTTTTTCGGGTGTTTTTTGCAAAATCAGCCCAAAAGTGTTCTTAAGTATTCGTACGAATAAATAAATTTTGGCGCGTTTCTACCTCAGTGTTCTTTAAAACTAATTCTAAAGATTATATTAAAGAAGCCAGGTAACATTTATTTAGTTATACGTAATCCTGAAAATTCCTATAACTGCAATGAAACAATTTGTGCTATAACGGCCTTTGAAGTTTTTAATAATAAACAGTACAGTATCTAACTTTTTATATAAAACAAATTTCTTTTTTCAGGCTTAATGTGTTCTTATGTTAGGGAAAGGGTCAAACTTTTGGCCTTTCTAAGAAAACGTAACCGACTTTTGAAGGTTGAGGTAGCGGATTGTGTGGCCCATCACCCCTGGTGGTGGTAGATATAGTACCCCCCTCCCCCTCCCCCTACCCCAGACTTATTAGGGAAGAGGTCAAAACTTTGGACCTTCTCAGGGACCCTACCGTTTTGAAGGTTGAGGTAGCGGGTTGTGTGGTCCACCACCTCTGCCCATTATCAGCTTTAAAAGTGGTGGTGTTTGGTATAATACCCCCCTCCCCCTCCCCAGACAAGGGATGGAGGTAGACGGTGGTGGTAGAAACCACCCCACCCCCCCTCCCAAAAGTTGGGCTCCTAAAGAAGGGTCGGAGTTTTGACCCTCCCCCTATGGAACTTTTTCAGCCTGAGAATTGTTAATCCACTATAAGCTAGTTCTTGTATGCGGGTGTTTACTGTATCGAAAGTGTAAAGCTTGTTTTAAATGCAGGGCGGATTATCTGCTGGTAAATGGTCATCATCCGGTCCTGTCTGTTGGCATGCATGGAAACACTCACTGTCTGATCGACAAACTTCAGCCTCTCCTGGAGGAATACAGAGTCACAGCCTATCTATGTGGCCATGACCACAACCTGCAGGTGATAAAAATGATAATTAGCTTGATTTTGATGTGTTTTATGTTCCTCTTGGATCATCACCAATACCAATAGATTTAGCGTAATCATTCTCAACATTACATCATCATCGTCAATACAAAGTGCCATCCCTCTCAATACTTCATTACTATCATCATCATCAACACCAATATTTTAAGCGTAACTGTTCTCAACATTACATCATCGTCGTCAACAACAGCTTAGCGTCATCATTCTCAATATTACATCATCGTCATCAATGCCAACAGCTTTAGCATTTTAGCATCATTATGCTCAACATTTCATTATCATCATCACCGATAGTTTAAGTGTCATCATTCTCAATATTACCCCATCATCTTCAATACCAGTAGTTTTAGTGTCATTATTCTCAACATGACATCATCATCATCATCAACACCAACAACTTTAGCGTCACCATTTTCAACATCTTCGTTGTCCATCAACACCATGATCACGATCACAAACATATAATCACCATAACTAAGCTCTAGCTATCCATAGCCATAACCAAACCATAACCATAAGCTTATAATAAACCAAAAATTGTGTTTTTCCAGAGTCACTTCCATAATCACCAGCAACAACACTATTGTGCAAAAGATGGCCACTTATACATTTACCCATAATTCCTAGCGCATTAATGTCTAAATTGACCATAAAACCGCACAGAGAGAATCTGTAAACCTCAAATTTGACACACACATTATTTTTAGTACAAGGAAGAGTTTTACCAACTGTTACCTTCCCTGAGTTTCATTTAGCGATTTAAGATTCGCAATGCATTGTGGTAAATGGTAAAGCCGCCATCTTTTTTGGACTCGTCAGTTAGGAACACTGGAGGTGGATATTAAAACTCTGATGTTCCAATTATCAGATAACCATGCTCTGTATGAATGAAATTTATTATTTTATGTTTTCACAGCACATCAAAAGCGACTATTCTAGTGTCCATTACATTGTAACCGGCAATGGTAACTTCTATAACGGTCTGTCTTGGAATAGAAGACATCTTCCCAAGAAAGACTCCTTAAAGTGAGTTCCAACTCTGTGTTGAATATTGATTGATTTGAGTGAGCTCTGTGACCTATACCTTTCTTTTATTTCAAACGGAGGTTTTCCTATAAAGACTTATTTTACGCTTGTTAATTAGTTAATAACGACATGAATCTTTTAATAGTGGTTATAATGATAATGACGACAACGACGCTAGGTTTATTCCTTTCTCGAACCGAGTGGCTAATTAGATGCGCGCTTTTCCCCGGCTTCCGTAGCGTTAAACGTATGGGAAACTTTGTCTCCCCTTGGACAAGACACTAATTCGACTGCTGTTCCACAGAGAAAAAAATTAAGCTTAAATCATTTTAAAGGATGTCAATTCTTTATTGTTATTATCAGGAATTTGTTAAGAAAACGATGGTTGCAGCCGAGCTTACTACTTCTTTGATGACAGACTTGAATCGAAATAAATAGTTTCTTAACACATCACTTCGGAAGAGGCGTCAAGAAATTTGGTTCCTACTGTCCAGCTACGTGCCAAAAAGTTTAGACCCCTCGCTAATGTTCGACGGTTCAACCGTCGAACATCGGCAGGGGTCCATGCAGGATTTCAGAGTCGTATAAAGCTCATCGTGATTGCAAGTTAGCTGTATACAGTAGGTTAGCTGTATACATATACTTTGTTTTAAGTCTTTATGTTCAGAGGGACTTTGACTACCCCTGGACAAGACACTAATCAATCGCAGGTTAGCTGTATACTCATTTATACAGCTGAGTCGACTGGAACAAGTCGGGTAAAAAGTTTTCGTCAAAGACACAACACAGTGGCTGTCTGGGGCTCGAACTTGCGACCCTAGGATTACGAGTCGAACACGCTAACCGCTGGCCACTGCACCGCAGACAACAATGATGGTAAATGATAGTGAGGGTGGTGGTGATGAAGACGAAGTTGATGATGATAATGGTGATGGTGGGGAAATTAGTAATGTAAATGATAATGATTTAAATGATTATGGTGTAGAACGTAATTAATTACGATGATATTCACTGCAAGTTGTAATAATATTAACAGAAACAGATAGCAACAAATTGATATCATGGAATTAACTTGCTATTTTTGTCGTTCTCTTTTAGGTATTTTTATGGAGGGTCTGGTGCGTTTACACTTTTAGAAGCAACTGAAAAGAAACTAACACTAACAATGATCGATGAGGACAACAAAGAGATGCATAAATTTGCTCTGACTCCACGAACGTGGATCGACTCTGATGGCCAGGCTACAAGACACTCAGTTCTAGATGACTTTTTCAACTTACAAACATTATACAACGCATCAGAGGATGATTATGACTTCTGAAGTCAACTAGCTATGATTTAGCAAATCAAAGGCCAGTAACTTAGTTTATAGGATGTGTTAGTACTTCTCTGGAGGAAAGATGGGCTGTCAACTTTTTTTTACGAACGGCTTTAAACTGAACGCAAGAAATGTATTTTTAAGATATCCCTGTTTAAAGTTAAACAAAGTGACACAGGCATGAAATTAAGTCTTTTTATTATGAATGAACAAAATCAAAGTTTATTTTTCCAATAATGAGATATTTTTCTACTACAAATTTATAGTCTAGACCTTGTGTTTATATGTTGATAGAATACACGTTGTAAGAAACGATCGCGAACTCTTTGTTGTAAGTCTTTGTGCTTGCTTATCAGACCAATGTATACTGTCAATGTACCAGTCATAGAGACAAAATGGGTATTTTGTAGAGACAAGGGGATATATTGCAGAAACAAGGGGATATATTGCAGAAACAAGGGGATATATTGCAGAGACAAGGGGATATATTGCAGAAACAAGGGGATATATTGCTGAGACAAGAGGATATATTGCAGTGAAAAGGGGATATATTGCAATAAAAGGGGGATGTATTGCAGAAACAAGGGGATGCAGTGAAAAGGAAATGAGTTGCAGAAACAAGGGGATATATTGCAGAGACAAGGGGATATATTGCAGAAAAGGGAATAAATTGCAGAGACAAGGGATTATATTGCAGAGACAAGGAGATATACTGCAAAAAAAGGGGATAAATTGCAGAGACAAGGGGGTAAATTGCAGAGACAAGGGGGTATATTGCAGAGACAAGGGGATATATTGCAGAAACAAGGGGATATACTGCAGAGAGAAATGGGTATATTGCAGAGACAAGGGGTTAAATTACAGAAGCAAGGGAATGTATTGCAGAAACAAGGGGATATATTTTGCAGAGACAAGGGGATATACTGCAGAAACAAGGGGATATATTGCAGAGATAAGGAGGTATATTGCAAAAAGGGGGTACATTGCAGAGACAATGGGATATATTGCAGAGGCAAGGGGATATATTGCAGAAAAAAGGAGGTATATTGCAGAGATAAGGCGGGATGTTTCAGGGAGAAGGCGGGATGTTTCCGAAACATTAATTGGTATTTTGCAAAGACAAGGATATATATTGTAGAGACAAGGAGGAATATTGTTGAAACAAGGGGATGTATTGCTGAGAGAAGGAGAGATATTACTGAGACAAGAGGGTATATTGGCGAGACAAGGAAGAATATTCTTGGACAAGTTGGTAATTGCAGAGATAAGAGAATATAAACAAACCCTGTTTCTTATTAGTTTGTTTATGTTGTTGACAAGCAATCCACTTCAGTAACAACTTTGATGGGAACTTTAAACCATCTTAAACGATTCCTATTCAAAGCAATCGAAAAGTATTTCGGGAATTGTATATTTCCTTCTTACTTATGATGACCTTTTTTCATTTCATTGTATTGTTTAGCACTTGTAAAAGTGCTACTTAGTACGCTTTTGACGTAGTTTCACTTGCAAACGCAAGAAATATTAACTCGCGAGATTCATTTCGGGAACAATCTCGTTGTCGCTGGCGAAAAGGAATGTGGGCTTTGGGAACGAGAATGGCGAGACTTGGCATGCGCTGTTAGTATTTCCTGCAGAGAATGCTATTCAGGCACAACAGCGAGAGGGTAGTATACAAACTTCCATTAAAATTAATTTTCTCCTTACAAGGTAGCAGAATATATTGCTTCAGTTTTAGATCCCTTTAAGAACATCCGTTAAAGTTTTAGTTTTCCGGATATCAGCGACAACAGTTGAAAGTGTGTACGTAAACTGCGGTAAACAAACGTGAGAGCACGTTAAGCATACAAAAAATATTTCCATTGGATCCACGCAAGGATTATATATACGTCCAGAGCGTGTTTTAGAGTAGTGAAAAAGATTTTATCATCTAAGAGTTTCGATACTTCGAACAATGAAATGTTGGGTGGGATCATTAAAACCAAATAATTGTCCAACTTTAGAAAAATTTAAAGATACGAGACGCTACATAACAGAACAGCGCGTGTATGAAGCTTTGTAAAAGAACTAACAAAAAAACTGTCCATTTCGGCAGCAAGAAAAATAAACAAAGAAATTGAGAACGCAAAAACCTTTGATAAGTTTTGTTTTGAGATTCTTACTTTCATGGTCTTTACCGTTAGTCGCAGTATTACCGAATTTACAAATAATACATTCTGCACGTCAGTTACACCTCAGCTGTGCACAGGCTCCACGCGCGCAGACAAAGCTAAGTGGATAAGACAGAATAATCCCGTTTCACTAGCGCTAAGTAAATTGACAGTAGGAAATCGAAAACAGAACATCCGTTAAAGTTTTAGTTTTCCGGATATCAGCGACAACAGTTGAAAATGTGTACGTAAACTGCGGTAAACAAACGTGAGAGCACGTTAAGCATACAAAAAATATTTCCATTGGATCCACGCAAGGATTATATATACGTCCAGAGCGTGTTTTAGAGTAGTGAAAAAGATTTTATCATCTAAGAGTTTCGATACTTCGAACAATGAAATGTTGGGTGGGATCATTAAAACCAAATAATTGTCCAACTTTAGAAAAATTTAAAGATACGAGACGCTACATAACAGAACAGCGCGTGTATGAAGCTTTGTAAAAGAACTAACAAAAAAACTGTCCATTTCGGCAGCAAGAAAAATAAACAAAGAAATTGAGAACGCAAAAACCTTTGATAAGTTTTGTTTTGAGATTCTTACTTTCATGGTCTTTACCGTTAGTCGCAGTATTACCGAATTTACAAATAATACATTCTGCACGTCAGTTACACCTCAGCTGTGCACAGGCTCCACGCGCGCAGACAAAGCTAAGTGGATAAGACAGAATAATCCCGTTTCACTAGCGCTAAGTAAATTGACAGTAGGAAAGCGAAAACAGACAATCCTGTGTGTCGGATTTACTAGTTAGTTAAATCTAATTAAAACATGAGCTCGAAAACCCTAACTACTTTACTTGCATGAAATCACGGCGCCCACTTCATTTTGTGCCTCAGTATTCAATACACAACCAATCAACTAGGCAAAGGTAACTCGAATTCTCTACTAGAAGCAAAACCAAACCCTGTAGCACGAAACTCCGATAATTTAAAGTATTCCAATTTCACATGGCAGTTCGAAGCATGAAGGATCAACTAAATTAGCATACGTGACTACTTTGAAAACACAAAAAATCTTATTAAAACATCTTAAACATCAGATCAATTTATAATGCTTTTCAGTGCATACGAAGTTAGACGGATAGATAAGATAGTATTTTCTAAGATAAATAACGGTTTTTCGCATTTTATTGTTTGACTTTAGCTGAATTGGTAAGTATAGCTAATTCAGAACTGTGCTTTACAAAACCTTTTATTTGTGGGCTGGACTAAAAGTAAGAGCATCAAGATATATTGCTTGTTATTTATGTTTGGCAGTTTTATTAGAATGCTATCATTATTAGCACGATCAGCCGTCTCTAGTAGAGTTAAGTAGAAAGCAGGAAAGCGCATTAAAGTAAATAGGTAACGTAGAGGATATTGCAAGTCATCGAACACCTGAACTCAGTTCTAAAACCGTTATCTCTTTCCTTGCTTGAAGTGTTTTCGCATTGTGGCTCATTGAGTTTTGTGTCGCAGACTGGGTTCTTTCTATCTATATACAACCAATAAGTTGGCCAGAACTACAAAACTTACCGATTTCTCTACATGACGTTTAAAAAGACATTAACTGTACTCATCAAATCACGTCTGCATTAAAAATTCTCTAATACTTTTGTGTATGATAGAATTATGTACTGATTCGACAAACAAACTTAAGATTCTTAAATGATCAAAGAAGTAATTGATCAACTTTTGCTTTACGATCAACTATAAAGAATTTACTCATTTAATACAAACTATAGTTTTCGTGTTTAACGAATAGTTTAACAGTTGCCTTTTACTCCATACGTGTGATTTCAGTGCAGTATATGTCCTTGAGTAACAATTATATTATGGTTAATCAAACTTGAGTCAACTAGATTTGACGCACGAAGTCTATGTGTTGTTTCCGAAGTTTCAAGGGCGTCACATCTATAGCCTTTTCCTTCAATAAAAAAAAGCCCAAAAATTTGCTGGAGTTGTATTCTTTGTGTTTACACAGAATACAGTAGCGTTTCATTTCACCCCACTCAAAGCTCTGGTTTGCCTGCGCCCGTATAAATCTATGCGGCATGGCTTGACCCTTAGAATGTAGAATAGATACGTATATATACTCTCATATAATTTTTATGGAAATTTAAGTATCTCAATACCCAATGCAAACAATTTTTGGTGTAAACGTATTAATTATTTATTGAATTTTTTGTTGTTGCTGTAAATTATGGTTTAAACGGAAGTATGAAAACTACAAGGATATATATACTAGAAACTATATTTCGCGAGAACAATAGAAAACCTAATTAGCTATTTTTCTGAATTTTTATGTAAGAATTAAGGTATGTTTTGGATTGAATATTAGTCTGTCTTACTCGTGAGCACTTATGCGCGAAACTCTAGTCACAAAGAATCGATTCGTCTTTTTGATTTAAACATTTGCATATAAATATACGCTCTTTATTTGGTTGCTTTCTTATAACGCAACAAAATGAGATTGAAAACAACTCTGAACTTCCTTTATTGTCATTGATGGATGTCAATGAGTTACTGCTAAACTGAGTACAAACAAAATATTCGGCTCCGCGGCCATTGATATCGCATAAAAGCGACAACTAGCTCGGTATAAAGAACCGTTTGTACACCGATCTGAAATGCGTTTCTTCTGATTAAATCAACTTTAATTTATAAACACTGCACAAGATTTTCAAAAAGTTATAGCTCTTTCCTGGTTTTTTTCCTTGTCTCGTCGCTTGCTCTTCAACCTCTCGACAAAGGGTAGTTTCGGATGGCATTTCAAAGAAGCGAAACGAAGAAAATATTATGCATTGATAAAGAAAAGAAGGAAAAACGTATACGTATGCTAGCCAAAAGGGAGCAAATTAATTTCTTCCAACCTTCAAGAAATAACTGCTCTACTGATCGTGACACTTTTTCTTTTCAGTTATCAGAACCCGTAATTTTGGCCGAGACTCATTGCTTTAATTTTTTGGTGTTTGAGCTTCAAACTGCTCTTTAACTGTTCTTATTTCTATTAGTGGTTTAAGACGACTTAAAAATAAGCCTAAGGTATTGCAAATGCAATATATGCATGTACTGGAAAACAATTGAAATTTCACCAATTCACCTAAAACGGCTTTATCATGGATTCGCCGAGTCCTTTTCCCAAGTCGATTTCCAATGATTAAACCTGCGAATTATTTCTTATATTCATTCTATATTGTCAAGTTAACTGACTGAAATCGAAGCTCGAGAAAGCCTTAAAAAATCAGCTATCATTCAAGCCCGAGCCTAAATTTGTTCTTAAGTTTTGGCCGATCTGACTGCCTTGTTGTTCTTCAATATGAATTTAAAGTTGTTCACTTAAAAAAAAAAGCCATGTATTACACTCGTGAGTGATGTCGCACAAACAACAGTTGTTTTGAGGAAGCGTAGGACAAGAAACGAGCTGAAAGACATGCAAAAAGGAAGCCATTTTGAAAGAGAGGGTAAAACCGGTATCACGTTTTACTCAAAAATTTGGCTGTAAGGTCTTGTTGGTGGGTTCTATACTCGGCTTCCTGGATGGAAACTTGTTGATTTGAATCAAAGCGCGCGGAACTAATTAATGATGTGTAAAACTTATCACATTCAATGTAGAGTGTTTAGAAAAAGATCTAGCCAGCTATAGAGAAAAGACGTATAGAGGCAGGGAAGTGTATGTTAGAGGCTGGCCTGACTACTGAGTAATGATCCAACTAGTTCAATATCACTATTAATAGTCCCACACGACAACCGCAAGTTAACCAAGTTTGGCCGCGGCAGCTGGCAACTATTTCACCTTAGAGAACTTGTATTTTAAACAATATTTTTCTTTTCATGATCAGGAGAAGCGAACCCACTTTCAATATTCAATGCAGTTTGAAGCAGTCCAGAGGAAGAGTAGAATAAAGTGACATAACGTGTTTATAGCGCTTTTTAAAATTCTGTTAAGTTCGACTTCGCAAAATTTAACTTAAAAATTTCAATGTGCAAACAAGTGTGTTGGAAGTAAGTTAACTATAAGCGTCTTGCGAAGTCGCCACTGACGTACTTTAACTTCAAGATTGTGCAATAAATTTTGCTGCTCTGTAGATTTACTCCCTTGATGAAAATGTTACATAAGATAGCGTACGTGCGTCGACAGATTCTATTTTTTGTAACTGAAGGCAGGGTCAACAGAAAAAGAAATAAAGCTATTGTAAATGGGAGACGGATCGGCCGAGCACGACCCGTGCGTACCCGTTTCATCAAATATTTCCGTAAACTCGCAACAGGAACTCTACGACTGAAGTAAAAATGCAAATCCCAACAAAGGAGATATTGTTTTTCACTACCGCAAAAGAATGGCTAAAGCCGCGCCTTCAGGATATTTATAGGAAAACCAATTGAATGATTGATAGAAAGTTGGTTTCGTAGTGGAAGTGTTTTGCTGAACTAGACCATGCCGGAACGATTGGCCAAACAAACTAATCAGTAAGACTTATCAAAAACTTTTTCATTTCTTTTATAAATTATGTTTACATAGTGAGACTTGAAAATTAAACTATCAGTTTTGTAATAACAGAACCATAAGTAACTTTGATCGTTAATCGGCCAAGTCCAAGATCTTCTCCAAAGCGGTTATTTTTTCATATATTTTTTAAGTGGTTACAGTTGAAATCTCTATAAGGGTTGTATTATTAATGTCCATATCTGGTAGTACCTCAAAATAGCTTGTTAAGGCAACTGAGGATGTTTTTTCCGGTATCAAAGTACACTCCTGTCTCTTTCAAGACGACACGTATTCGACAACACTGAACTGCTGATAAAAAAAATTTCTCTGTTCAAATTGTTGTAGGAGACCTTCCTTCTTATTCGTATTTTCCCAGATCCTCATCCATATATGGCATACAGCTATGGCTTTAAGTAAAATAAAGTATTTAGCTTCAAAGCAGCACCTTGACATAACTAAAACAGATTGCTTAAAGCTGGTGTAAATGTTTCAAACTTGGGTACAAACTGTACGCTTGACGTGGAAATCAACGTGAATCCTGGCTAAGGAGTCGAACAGCATCAGACAAGACTTTCTCAGTTATAAAGTTTAGAAAATTTGATGTAACAAATACATGTTAAGTACTGAAACAAAAAATAAACAAAAGTTTTTTGTTGGTATTTAATCGTGTTAAGTGAATGAATGCACGACACGAATACACAGGAAAGCTAACAGGAAAAGGGACTACTCTATTGTTTGGCAAAATCTAGCCGATCGAGTGTTGTTGCACGTAAAACATTTAAAATCCCCTAAGACCTAACGCTGGGAATTCTTAAATCCGATTAAACAGAATAACTAACCTGCAAAGGGTTTGGAAACTAAAATTTGCTAATTATTCAGAATTAAGACTTTCAATTAGCTTTAGTTTCGTTCTAACTGCAAACTATATTTCTATGTTTGTTTGATTTTATTTCATTAACCACACACACATAATAGGGTAGCACTTCAATTTCAATTCAAATGATAGACTAGAAAGATTGAATCGAGCAAAAAATAGTGCCCATACGAAATGCCGTAAGCAAAGTTTTGTCATAGGAAAAATGACTACTCTCGAATTTTCGGCTATTGCACAGGCCTGTATTATCAGTGCTGTTTTTTTTAAATCTAGTTTCTTCCAAAATATTGCTAAATTCTTAATTCACTCTTTAGTTGATCCAATCCATTGACAGAGGCATGCTTGAAGTAGTTGGATTCACTTTTTGAAACATTCGATTCCTGTTAGTTCCACGAGACCCTTTTTCTATTATTTGTCTACATTTATTTAGGCTGTCATTCCGGCCGATCTCAGGCTCATGCCAGCTCTGAACAGAGCTCTAACGCTCACCGGCTCCCAGGCGGTTTATCGCATACACGCTAAGGACCAGTGAATTTGACTGAGGTTTATTGTTCTTATTTCTATGTGTGGTTTAAATCGAACAAAAACTTTAGCCAAACGGGTGCTGCAATACATGAGTGACTGATTGGAAAACGAATTATAAGGAAGTAACTTCAGGGCAAGTAATGAAGTATGCGTGTACAGCGTATAATCTGTAGCAATGCCTGATTAAAGGAAAAAACTGCGAACCATTCTTTTATTGATTCTGTATTTTTCATTCAAAAATCGAATTTCGGTAAAGTTTTTAAAAAAATAGCTATCCAGCCCGAACCTCATCTTGTTCAGTCTTAAATTTTGTCCAATTGGAACCTCGTTGCTCTTATAACTGAAGTTGTTCAGTTATCATTAAAAAAAAACGTGTGAAAGAAAAATGAAGTTCGTTTGCCGTTTCCATATAGTGGTATACAGCTATGGCTTTAAGTAAAATAAAGTATCTAGCTAAAAATAACTAAAACAAATTGCTTAAAACTGGTGTAAATGTTTCAAACTTGAGTACAAGTACGCTTGACGTGGCAATCAACGTGAATCTTTGGCTAACGAGTCGAACAACATCAAAAAATGTAAAAGAAAACTGAAGTTCGCTTGCCAGTTCTGCTTTAACTTTAAGATTTTTAGACATGCTCTGAAAGAAATGGCAGAAATATTCGCCTTCTGCTCAAGCAAAATATATATAACACTTGAGTAATATGCAAAGCTTATCGTGTACAACTCCTATCAATGTACAACTTACAAAAGATTTAGTGAACCGCGTGACCCACCTCCAAACTATATACTACACCCCGTTTTTACCTTCCCACGGGTCTGTTACGCAGGACATACCGGCTATTTTATAATGTTATTTGAGTTTAATCTAATGAATTGCAAAATTAATTCTTTGGTGATGACGATCCTCGCATTTGTTCACGCTTTGATACAAGAATTCTACTACCACATTAATCCGGAAGAACTTACAGTTTTGAAACGCGTGACAAAACTTAAGCCTAAATGTTCTCGAAAACCTCTAATCTCTAATAAACGAGACTAAACCCATAAGATAGAAAAATACTATTTATACATAACTTATTAGCTTGTGACTGCTTTGCAGGCCGAAGCATTTCCTCAGATTTGGATCCTTGATCGTATTTTTTCAAGAGTCTTATCGAGCAGGTCAGACGAGGCCTGTGAGATGAAAGCTGCCAGCCATGTGGACAATCAATCGGCTGTGAGATACGTCACTATTGACACTTGTATTGGCCAATTATTGTAATGTAATATTAGATTAGTGAAGTTGGCAAAATGGTATAACGATAATTACCAGTTTATAGAATAACAGAACCATTCAATTTTGTTCTTAATCGTCCAAATCATCGCCAAGCATTTTTTCCCCTTATGTTTCGCTGCTAGAAGTTGAAATCTCTATCGATTTGTCATAATGCCCATATCTGGTTGTACCTCGAAATAGTTTTTTGAAAGGAAGCCGAAATTTTTCTCCGGGATTAAATGTATTCTTGTTTCTGTTCGACGACAACTGCGGCGAGAAAAAAATTTGAAATCAAATTATTTAGGAAGAGACTTAGCTTGGAATTCCTCTTTGTTTTCCAGATCTTTTCCATATATGGCTACTTTATTAAAGTAAAAAATTATCTAGCTACAAAGCATCACCTTCATATTAAACATAGATTGCTTAAACCTCGCGTAAATGTTTTACATTTTAACACACAAGCACACTTGACGCAGCAGCCGACGTTAATCCCGAGTCGAACGACAATCAGACAAGACTTTCCCTATTTAGAAAATTATATTTAGTTGCCAATATATGTTTAGACTTTAGTAGTATAAACAAATATAAGAAAGCAAATTGTTGTTGATATTTATTCGTGTTTGGTTGGTTACAGTCATCACTTAAGGGTTTCTAGACGTGCCAGAAATATTCGCAAAGCAAAATATATATCATATCACTCTTGAGTAAATATGCAAAATCCCATCAATGTACAACTTACAATGTGACCCACCTCCAATCTATCAAATACACCTTGTTTCGTAATGATAACTTTTACCTTCCCACGGGTCTGTTACGCAGAAAATACCGGCCTTCTAATGATGTTACTTCAGTTTATTCTAAAGAAATGCAAAATGAATTTTTTGGTGATGACGATCCTCGCATTTATTCACGCTCTGATACAAGAATTCTACTACCACACTAATCCGGAAGAACTTACAGTTTTGAAACGCGTGACAAAACTTAAGCCTAAATGTTCTCGAAAACCTCTGATCTTTAATAAACGAAACTAAACCCATAAGATAGAAAACTACTATTTACATAACTTATTAGCTTGTGACTACTTTGCAGGTCGAAGCATTTCCTCAGATTTGGATCCTTGATCGTATTTTTTCAAGAGTCTATCGAGCAGATCATACGAAGGCTGTGTGATGAAAGCTGCCAGCCATGTGGAAAATCAATCGGCTGTGAGATACGTCCCTTTTGACACTTGTATTGGCCAATTGTTGTAATGTAACATTAGATTAGTTAAGTCGGCAAAATGGTATAACGAAAACCGCCAGTTTATAGAATAACAGAGTCATGCTAACAATTTTGTTCTTAATCGGCCAAGATCATTGCCAAGCATTTTTTCCCCTTTATGTTTCGCTGCTAGAAGTTGAAATCTCTATCGATTTGTCATAATGCCCATATCTGGTTGTACCTCGAAATAGTTTTTTGAAAGGAAGCCGAAATTTTTCTCCGGGATTAAATGTATTCTTGTTTCTGTTCGACGACAACTGCGGCGAGAAAAAAATTTGAAATCAAATTATTTAGGAAGAGACTTAGCTTGGAATTCCTCTTTGTTTTCCAGATCTTTTCCATATATGGCTACTTTATTAAAGTAAAAAATTATCTAGCTACAAAGCAGCATCTTCATAACATAGATTGCTTAAAATATTTTTAATTGTAACACACAAATACACTTGATGTAGCAGCCAACGTTAACATCAAGACAACACTTTCCCTATATAGAAACTTAGATTTAGTTGCCAATATTTGTTTAGACTTAAGTATAGTTAAACAAACACGAGACAGCAAATTGTTGTTCAGGAACCCTCCAGTGCAATCGGAGTTAGTTGTACTGATGGACGATCAACAATCAGGACTGTATTTTACGC
>JAOBRD020343111.1:0-20813 GCA_027575215.2 Hydrozoanthus sils | reverse complement strand
GCAACCACACCTTTTTTTTGGCCCCTCCTACTGCTATGGCCCTGCTGCAGGGTTTTCAAAGAGCCTGCTGGTTAGTTTCTGCACAGTATATCACTCATTAAGTCATAAATTTGTAGGTCAGCAATGCTAAAGGCCCCTTTCAAGCATATTATTTTTGTGAGTTGTTTTAACAAATTTTATGTTGATTTATATACATTCCTCTCCATTTAAACTTATATGAGTTGAATGTTTTGGAAGTGAATTTTGCAATGTAACTTGACTCTGTAGAATTGACTGTAATTAAATAGAAATAGTGTCTTGGATTTGTAAGTTATAACTGAATAACCTAACAGTTAACAAAGTATAAAGTATGATCATGGATGAAATAGAAACAAGATCACCGTTAGAATTCTGACAGTTGTTGTTGGAATTAGAATTTGGCACTCTTCACAGAACTCATTATTTTGTCTCTAAAAATCCTTTTCAATGAAAAGAACATTAGCACCAAATTATAATTTCAGAGAGAATTAGCACCTTTCCTGAGCACAGTCATGATGCAGTGGATTTGAAAACATTAAGGCCACAGCTATTATGTCAAGAGAAAGCTCAGGCCTTGATCTGGTTCTAAACAGAGCATTGGAATTATAGTTTGTCTTTACAGCAAGGTACACTCTATGTTGCTCCAAACTGTACAACTAGATCTTCTTTCTTATCAACTTGGAATCCTTGTAACGATGCCTCGGCCCCTTTAGCAGCTTTTATCACCTGTTGAAATAATTGATTGAAGCAAAAAATGGTGATCACCTGTATAAAAAATATACATTTCATAGTTCTTCTCATCATTTGATATGGTGTATACATTCTATTGGGATTTGGGATGAAAGAACAATTCAAAATTTCTAGATTCTTTTTAGAAGAAGGAAATGGAGAGGAAATGAAGAGGAAAAAAATGAGAGGAAAAAAATGGAGGGGAAATGAAACGTTCTGTGTCCACTTGTTCAAAAGACAATTAGCCCTAACCCAGGGTTAATTACCATGACAGCCAATAGGTTTTGTTAAGAGTTATAAAGGTTTAATTTTAATTGGCTTTAATTTAGTTTCTATGCCTGTAATATTTCGTTAGAAACATTTATTTTTTATTGATCTACAATTCAGGAAGAATTTCCAGGGTAACCGTTCCAGAAGCCCCCAGCTTTTTTCACTATGAGTTATTGTTGATTTTGCGATACACAACTCATGAGTATCAATGTAGGACTCTATTTCAGCTGGAGTTTATTTTATGACTTTAGCTGGGTTTTTACACTTGACAACAAAAAGTTCTGCAAAAAAAAAAAAGTTCCCCGCCCAAAGGTTCAAAAGACGATTAGCCCTAACCAGGGTTAATTACCATGACAGCCAATAGGTTTTATTAAGACTTATCCTGGTGTAAAGTTAATTGGCTTTCAAACAACTGGCCCTTGAATTTAAAAAACTTTCATAAAATAATAACTAATTTTTTAGATTCTTTTTCAACAAAAAGCTTTTTAAACCCTTATCTTGGTAAACATGAACTTCAGAACTCCCCATCCCACATCATCACTTCTAACAACAACTCTTAGACTTCACAGATCTATTTCTTAATCCCAACTTACAAAGGCAATATCAGCTGCTGAAATTGGATCAGATGCCAGAAGTTGCTGTGGTGCTGCTACTGCTGGCGGGAGGGGCTTTCCTTTTGGTAGATGAGCAGTGTTTGTGGATTGGATTTTATTCCTGTTGCAAAACTTGTAATGAGTAATTTGAAATATGCAAGTAAAATCAAGACCAATAGTTTAAATACTCTAGTGAGTGCAAAGGGCTTACATCACTTTTTCAACAATCATGTGCAGTGTGTTTACCCCACAGTTTGATGGGCCATGAAGCTTAAAATTTTTCCTTTTTTAAGGTATTTTCATTATTAATGATTTGCAGTGCTTATTTCCCAATTTTTTGCCTGTGGCCTGCCGAAACAAGGAGATATACACAATGTGCATGATTGTGAAAGTATCTTGTTAGTTCTTTAATGGTTGAATCAGCCTTAAGAAAATTTATTTTTCAAATGTCTACAGGTAACACTCATTGGGGAGAACAATATTTTTGTGAGACAATAATAATTCCCACTTTACATCGTAAGTACAAAAAAATCAAAACCATGTTTGGCATGTAAAAATATAATGCTGTATTGTCTTCTAACAGAGGTGTTCCATCAGTATTTTCAAAGACGAAACCTCCTGTACTGAAGCTGTTGCATTTTTACTACTGTACCTTAGGGTAGAATTATTATTGTAGTTAACTCACTGATACACCCAACCACTCCCTCAAAAAATTGTTGTTTAGTTCTAACACACAAGTCAAAGGGAAAATCAGCCTGGAACAACCTTAGCTAAATTTCTAAAGGTAAATAAATTATTCTTCACATGTGTCAAAATCAATGCAAATGAGGGTAACAATGAATTGTTAACTCACAGGCAGTAGTGTGTACCAATGTTTCAAACTCGTCGAAAAGTCAGTTCAGGTTAATCATGGTTTGAGTAGAGAGTAATGGAGAACAAACAACTCTTGATTGTGGTACTTACTGGTATTGTCTTGACCGCTCCACATATTCTGCTCTCTCTAAGCTATGAGGTTCAACTGCTGACACATCTATGACATTACTGGAGAGAAGGTGGGGGTATTAAATGACGCAAACAGCAACAAAGATATTAATCAAATCTAATTTCCCCTCCCCCAGTCCCCCCCCCAAAAAACGTGAAAATAAGTTAATGTATTATTTTATTCCAAATAACTAAGCTAAAGCTAAGCTAAATCCTTTCTCGAGCCTTTCTCGAACAGTCAGGTAAAGAATCTTGTTCAGGGACACAACACACTGGTTTAACTGGGACTCGAACTTGTGACCCTACGATTACGAGTCGAACATGCTAACTGCTCAGCCACTGTGCTGCTAACATTCTAAATAACAAATGCCTATTAATACTTCAGGAAAGCAAGTGTTTATACAACCATTGTGTAACATTGCTAAGAAGAAGTTCAACACAAAAAAATTGCATTTCAGAGCATCCAGTTTAACAAATTTCCAAGGGGAGCATGTCCCCAGACCTCATGTTCATGTTGTCCAGGCAGAATCACTACATCCAGTACTTTAAAAAGCTAGCGAAAACCCTGACTGCTAAGAAGTCATGTTTTATAAATGTAACACTAAATTTAAATTTGACACTAGTAAAAAACATGCTCAGAAATGTTTGAGTTTCTAAAGCCTCAATAACATCTATCAATTACACTGCAAAATTTATGTAATCTAAGTTATAACTTGTCAATCACAAGGGCTCAGTTATACGAAGCCTGGATAAGCTATCTGCTGGATAAAAGCAAATTGTCATCACTAATAAATCAAAGATTGTTTTACTTTACTCTTTGTTGATTTCTATTTCCCTAGTTGTTAAGTGAGTAGAAGGCTCCTAAAATAATGGTTTAAATGGTATCAAACCAATTTTTTATTTTTATTAAAGTTTTATTGCTGAAAATAGAAAGCACTTATCTGGTGGATAGCTTATCCAGGCTTCATACAACCGTAACCAGTAGTATACCAAGTAATAACTATTGTATGTGCCATTATTTTTCTTTTGACTACAATGTTGTATATTTTCATATAAACCACCCAGACTACACTAAAAGTTAAAAGTGCTATTAATTTTTTTTGTTTATAAAAATCTAAGATTATCAATTAGCTATTTTTTCAAAGCCTATGAGAATATATATGATACAGCATTAAGCAGGTCTATTAGACTTTTTCAACTCCCCCTGAACAGGGGACTTATCCATCACAGGTTTGCCCACAGCAAAGCTGTTTACATTGAATTATAGAGCAGACCAAGTTTGCTTACAGGGAACAACACAGTTGTCTGGCTGGGGCTCAAACACACTACCCTCAAATTACCAGTCAGGCTTAACTATTTCGCCACTTACTGCCATCTCGACTTCTCAAAACTGTACTAATTCAGTATAACCCTTTGGAGAATAATTGACATTAAAAAATTTGAAAGTTACAAGCCATCTGTGGTGAGTGACTTTCAATTTTTTTTCATCAATTTGAGAAACACTCCCACTGGTGTTATATTTAATTAAATATGATGACAAGTATTACTTTGCTGTTTGGTGTAATATCCTACTCAGCATAGCTTGCTCATCTGTTTTGGACATTGGTGTAGATGCACTTCCGCCCTCTTGACCTGACCTGTTTACATTCAAACAGAAAATGACTGTATGTTAAATTAAAACACCTCGTTCTCTGTGCTTCTTTTAAACAGTGCACTACACAAACTTAAGTATTGCTTACATTTATCAAACTTCTCAACTATTTATGAATTTGAATTTGTATTTTTTCAATGTTCAATTTTGTATAATTAACATAACTAAATCCTTTCTTGAGTTAGGTGGCTCATAGGGCTGACACTTATCTCTGGTTTCTATAGTGTTAAACAGATGAGAGTCTTTGACTTCCCCTGGACAGGAAATTAATCTATTGTAGGTTGGCTCCCAGCAGAACTGGTACTTATTAATACAGCCGAGTCAACTGGAACAAAGTCGGGTAAAGTGTCTTGTTCAAGGACACAACACAGTGGTCTGACCAGGGCTCGAACTCGCAACCCTAGGATTACAAGTCGAACGTGCTAACCGCTTGGCCGCTGCACCACTAACAATAATTGACATAAAACTATAAAATTTCAATAAGTATCTTTTGTAAAATCTCATATTTACTGCTTTAAAAGGCCAGAATGTTGAGCTTGATAAAGAAAAATTGCAAGGTTCAACATGAAGTGAATAAGCAGAAAAATACACAACTGATTTCATTACAAGTATAATATAAAAGTGAAATGCAGGTTATTGTAAAGAAGGCTCAGAAACTGCTGGCTTTTGTAACATAGGCAGCACAACTGCATGGAGATTTGTGTTGCTTAGTGACAATACTTTTCAACTCTCAATACTTGTCACATGAAATCAGTAGAAACTACTTACCCTGATCTCTGTTTGTTGGGAATGGGAGCAGTGTGGTCTCCACCCAGTAATGGAGACCTTTCACTAATTCTCTGTTAGTAAAAATAAGCATTTTTTTTAGAACAACTATCTGATATAACCACATCCCACATCTTTCAAAACTCAATATTGGGATCAAGCAGCAGTTCAACTTCTCTCTGGGCAATAGAAATAAGAAACTTGTAACTGTTGAAATTATATTTATTTTATGATTATTCTATCTAACTGTTGAAATTTAAATGTTAGCAATAATTTCTTATGCATAGTAGTGGTAAAAGAAATGTAAGGGAAGTCCTTTTTGTATTGCCCTTTTTAAAGGAAATTTCGTCAAAACTTCTGGGGCATATTGTTTCGTTTTTACACCTATAAATTTTCGCTCATTAGCAAAATGCATGTTTTGTCTTTGATGATTTGTGTATCATGCTTGCATTTATTTTTACCACTACTGTGTTTTGTGTTTCGTCATATCTACCTTCTGTTTGAAACAGAAAATCAAATCAACAAAACATATGACTCTGAAGTAATAAATTATTCTGTTCACATGTTACATGAAACAATTTTACAAATGAACAGTCCAGAGGTTAAGTTACAACTGATGGAGATGAGAGCCTGGCACAGGCCCTTTTACAGCAGGGTCCCTGTTAAAGGGATCAGGTGGTGACAGCCAATGAGGAGAGCTTCCTTCTTGTGTCCTTCTAATTCTCTAATAATTGCAGGTGTCAAGAACTTTCCAAATGAAATGGTGGTTGGGGTTACTGTGTGATGGCACAACAGTTCGGTAACAATAGACTTGTGTTCATGTTCTTCTTTGAGGACTGAAAAGTTTCTAGAAGTTTTGCTAATGTAGCGTTCGCGGCAGGTTTCACATTTTCCCTCATATATTACATTAGAATTACAGTGAACAATTCTGACAACCAAGTGTTACAAAGGTTTTTCATTTTTCGCTGTAGGCTGGCTATAGCAACCGTTTTAGCATCTCTTTCAAGTTACGTAAAGTAAAAGAAAAAAACAAAGGATAACTTATCGATAATTGTTTAATATAAAAAATATTTTCTAGTCTAAATTTTTCTCATGGACAATTGGTCCTAAACTCGCGAACCAGTATGTTGCAATCTCGTCCCTAGATGTTAGAGGAAGTTCAGATATATCGACGTTAAAAACCTCTCAACTACCAGTTTGTACTCAGTTTGGAATAACTGACAACGAATAAGAACAACATGGAACGGTAGGATTCACTCCTACTGTTCTCTAGTATGAGGAAAATTTCGTGTCTCATGACTGCCTACTCAACATCACAATATAGTGTGCAATGATCGGTAAACTCGGTGCCTGTAAACTATGTCGTTCAAACAATCAATCACAAAAAAACGTGTCGTTCCTTGATTTTTCTTCGTTTGGAGAAAATGATTTTTTAGAAAGAAATATTAATAATCGTAGCCACTAGCAAGTCACATGACGCTGACAGAAACCAAAAAAAATTAGTCTACTATACCTCGTTCGTATCATCTTTTTCACCGCTGAAACAACAGCCCATGGTGAACGTGGCTAACAAATCCTACAGGCTACACCGAAATCTACTCGTTTTAGAAACAACAATTTGCAGTTTTGTGGTTCGCAAGCAAACTAGCTCAGTTAAGCAATCTCTTCCATACAATCGCAGATCTTGTGGAAATGCGAGAGACTTTGCTCTGCTCACTCCTGGGAGTCTGGGACTGAACTTTACGCATGCGCGTTCGTCCGTTCGAAAAAGTTTCGGCGCAGTTGAGCCCGCAGTTTTAGAAAGGCTGCTACTGAAATCGCCACTGTAAAGCATGCGTACGGTTTAACCGCCAAAACTTCAAATTTTGTTGTTATGAGGCAGTTTTACTGCCTGGAAAAACGGAATCGACACTTTCAACAAGCTGTTGCAAATGGTGTTCTTTGGTATGTGACATTTGTTTTTGGCCGTATCTTGTTCAGCTGGTTGTATTGAGTAATACAGTGTATATGATTTTCATCTCAAATTGAAACAAAAATGGACAATGCGAGCAACGAAGAACTCATCATCAGACGTTGTTTGATCAAATGGGTGAGTGCACTTGTATCTATTGTAGCTGGGTTTATGAAAACAACATGAAAGATCGTTTCTTGTCATTAAGAAGATCTACAGGTGTTAAATGTAGGTGTTAAATCCTAAATCGAATAATGGGAAAATTATATAATTTTTGAATTTTATCATTAGATCAAATAATTTTATATTACTGGTAACGGACATTCTAGTTTGCCATTCGCGTATACTTTTTAACTAGAACATTTTGAAAGTAACTTTGAAACTGTTATGATAAATTCCCAAACACTGAGAACATGTTGAGGAGGACATAAATGCATACTATGTACGTGTTGTTTGTTGAGTCGAAATTTTGTTCTCAAACTGAAAAACTATGGCTAATGCATTATTAGATGGGTTATGCGCAAATTCCACCGTGTCAATTCCAACTGCTTCGCCCCTGAGGGTTTGAGAGTGTGAGTTTTAGAAACATTGTTTAGGTGAGGTAGAGGCAGGGCATGTGAAGTTTACTAGTTCATTTTTCAACAAAAATGTTTCCTTGTGTTCACCTACAGATCAATTGCACTGTCAGCAAAGAAGCTATCCAGTCACTTGCTGATTTAGTAACTGAAAATATCAGAATCATATCAGAAATTCTTTATATGATGTGAGTGATGATTTCTGTTTCTTTTGTATCATAAATTTAATATCTGTTTTGACATAAGTCATTTGGTTGAAAATTGGTATGCACATTTGGAGTAACTGCCGAATACCCTGCCACATTGTGGGTGTTCTGCGTAGCTTGCTATGCGGTACGCCAAGAAACCTTTTAAAATTTTTAAAGTTACATAGAACACTGGCTATGTGGTTCGCGGAATGCAGTCAAGAGTTCATAAGCTTCAAAAATACTGGCTTCGTGGTGCGCAGTCGAGAAATACTCCTAAACCCCAAACTATTCCTAACCCTTACCCTAAGAAATACTCTTTACCCTAAGAAATACTCTTAACCCTAACCCTGATAATTACTTCTAACCCCAACCCTAAACCCAAAATTACTCCTAACCCTAACAGCATACCACGTAGCCACCTTACTGATACATTTTATTAATATATTCATCGTGTACTGCATAGCCAGCTACGCGATATATTCGGTGTGGCGGGGTTTTCTGCAGTTAAGCTGGCGGCATATTCAGTACTTCAAATGGAAAATGAGCAATGATGGTGATATAATATAATTCTATATAACCAAAGTTCTTTTATTGGTTCATTTTAAGGCTTAGATTTGTATTTTGGAAACAGTGTATTGCTTTAATTTTCAGATATTATAACCAAAATCTCGCTATTGCTTGTTCAACAAAAAGAAAGAAAATAAATTGTTGTCCTGAGTAAAACAATAAATATAATTGTATATACATGTTTCAAATTTTTGCTGTATTTCATTTTACAAACTGTTTATGTATCCATAGTTTTAAACATTTTTTTCTCTGTTTGTTTGGTGTAGTTTTATTGTTTTCTTCTGATTTGACAAGGGCCCCACTGAAAACTGGTTGTCTGGTCATCACTTTGTCGACTAGTTATTAATTTTTAAGAATTATTAACTGTCATTATCAATTGAAAGTAACTGCCTGATGAAGCCTTTTTTAATTGTGCATAGTAACAATTTCTCAACAGTGATCAGGATGCAGGGAAGGAAATTGTACAGTCCCAGTTTGGAAGTACAGATGTTAAGCAAGTTTTTACAAATATTGTGTCTTTTTTAAGTGGTAAGAATTTTAAACTATGATTTATGTTGCTACTATTATTAGTGGCTTCCTTTTTTGGTCAGTCACCTCCTCTTACTTATTTGCTACCAATAAATACCTGTCTGATACAAATCTCTGGGTCAAAAGTACTTATTATTTCTACGAACTCAAAAAAAATGTTTGTCTAAACATTATCTCTCTAGTAAATTATGTTCCTTTTGTTTTATGTACATTTAGATAATTATAGTTAAAAATATTTAAACTCATTCAAAATTGTATGCATTTGTTTCTTTTAAATGGCCATAACTATAATTTACGTAATGTATGTATAGCTAGTTTTTTGTTACACTCAAATGAAGGATGACATACAAGCCTTGTGATCTTGTATGATTTTCCTTGCACTACTTGTATCTTTTGTATATATAGAAAGAAAATCAAAGTACTAATGTATTAAGTGTGGCAGAAGAAATAAATTGAGATTACCAAATAATGGAAGATGGATGCTTTGAATGGTAAAGGCTCTGTGCAATGCACCATTCTTCCTTGGGTCTTCCTAAAGAAAAACTTTGTGATCATTCTCCAAGCTGGCTGAATTGTGCCAGGTTCTGGTCGGAGGCTTACAAACATCCAATGATTTTAGTCAGGCCACCTTGAATTTAATTTTCTTTCTTTCTCAAAATCATGATATCAAACCCTTAACCTTATTACATCAATCATTAACTGTGGCTGCTTTAAAAATACTTAGAAATTCTAATGTTACCAAAAGTACTAATCTGTTGTCAAGGCATCTTATAACCACACATAAAACCTAAGGGGAAATTTTATGTGTGTTTCAAGATTACACCAAAAATCTAAAATGCGATCATGGTAATTCACGATTAACTACTAGCTACAGTACTAGTTCATGGATTGAAGCGTCCATAAACCATGAAGAGAACACAACTTTAGTGGGCCTAGGTCATGACTTGATTTACATTAGTTTTTTGTAAAAAAAAGTTCCAGAACCAAGAAAATGGTTAAGTGAAAAATAACTTTTTAACCCTTGTTGTTTGGTTGTTTTAAACACTTTCAGTTAACTAGTATTTGTTCTCTTTTATCAAAATCAAATGCAAAAATTGTAATCATTTAATATGGTCTTCCGTTTAGACTGAGTTACTTTGCTGCCTTTCTGTCCAGGTTTCAATCACCAGCAGTTGTATGATGTGATTGAGGTAAAGAAAATTGCCACAGAAAAGGATGAGAGAGAGATAGCTAAGGTAATTAATTATTATTATTGCAAACTTTGTATGAAACTTTAAAAGGAGGAGAGTAATTATTTCTTGTGTTGATTCCACTTGTTCCAAGGTTGATTTGCACTAATGCAAGGGTTAAACTTTTAGCCTACATTCTTGTACAGACTGAGCATAAAGAAACTGATTTGAGCAGTAATTTTGGAATTAGTCTTACACTGAACACGTCCATATAACCTTTGTGTGACTTTGCTTTCAGCTGGTCACAGTTTTACTATACAGTGCTGTACAGTGCAACAACTGTCAGAGCTTCATTGAATCCATAACAACCTTGGACACAAAAACCCAGTACTGGATAAAGTTCTTGATCGAAGCAGTTATGAACAAGCTCGGTCCAGATGGAGTAGGGTTGACTGCGGCATGTCTTGGCGACATTTGTCAAGCCAGATCAGCAGGTGAAAATGAGAGAACACTTCTTTTGTTGTTGAATTCTTGATTTTGAAGAGGTTAAATTTTAAACAGACTGGAACGCTGTGCAGCAGCAGCATAATGGCTTAACAGTTAGCATGTTCGACTCCTTAAGTCACAAGTTCAAGCCCCATTCAGACCACTGTGTTGTGTCCTGAAACAAGACACTTTACCTGACTTTGTTCCAGTACTCAACTACCAGTTACTGAGTACCAGTTCTGCCGGGAGCTAACCTGTGATAGATTATGGATCTGTCCAGGGGAATTCAAAGACCCTCATTTGCTTAACACTACAGAAACTGGAGATAAGTGCTGGCCCTATGAGCCACTTAGGCTTGAAAAAGGATTTAGCTTGAAACGCTGACAAGTTTATTCTGATTTTAAAAATCTTTCTTTTCCGTTTTAAAAAATCATTCGTCTATACAACTGCTTACTTTGACCTTTTTTGTTTTAGATGAGTTGAAGGAAGATCTGCCTGGTGGCCAGTCATGTTTTGTATCCACTCCTGTCGACAACAGTTTGATTTCTCAGGACACAGTGTTTTCTGACTCGCCAATATTGAGTCTCTTGTCTTCGCCACAGATGAAAATAAAGCGTAATCAGGTAAGCCAGTCCTAATGAATTGTTTTTTCTGCTACCTCAGTGACTAATTCTCCTACTCCTGTAACAAGATGGCAGCTACTAACTATTTATTTTGAAAACACTGCAAAACCACAGCAAAGTAGTTCATAGGGTTTTTCTTTAAATAATTTTGTTTAAGTTATAATCAGTTTATATTCAAATAAAACTCTTCAAAATTATTTTGAACCATTGGGGTGTGTCCTTCTTTAAATTAATAAAAGATAATATTTAGTTGAAAGAACTAACAACTTTTGTTGTAAAAGTTCCACATTTTCTTGCTAAAATGGATAAATTAATTTAATGACTGTTTTGAGAATGATTTTAATGAACATCTTGTTGGAGTATCACATTCAAATGATTTCCCATATTTTCTCTCTAATGGCTAACACTAAAGCCAACACTAAAACCATGCAGCCACATCAGGGTTCAGACCAAACTGCACTTGACCACTCAGTTCTAAATCAATAATCATAAAGTTCCAAACTGTACAATCCAGTCAAACTGGTCCTCTAAGTTAAATAATTCTGTACTGTAGTTTGAAGTTATGTTTCAGTTGGTGTCTATTTGCTCAAAGAATATGTCTTAAGTTTATAAAAGACAGGATAGGTTTTAGTTTGGGGTTCATGGTTGAGAGATGTTAATTTTTTTCTTGAGCTGAAAATTAATCAGTTGACTTTTAAAAAAATAAAACCATGCATGGTGTCAAACTGAGTAGACCATTGAACTAAAGAACCTTATAAATTATTGCATAATTGTAGTGTTATGTGATAAATAAATTATCGTCACTGTGAGATGATGGGAAAAGCTGACGTTTCGAGCATTAGCCGTTCGTCTGAGCATCTCAGACAAAGGGCTAACGTTTGAAACGTCAGCTTTTCCCATCATCTCATGGCGACGATTTATCACATGATATTACAAGTTTGTATTACCCACTGACACATTCAATAGTTTTTTTTAAAACTATATAAATTATCCTTATATTGTATAGTTTGAAATTAATTCTTAGTAGTAAAGATTTTAAGGTTTTTTTGTTTTTTAGTATTCCCAGTCCTTAGTTTTAGAAAAACTGCACCAGAAAAACAAGCAACTACTGCAAAATCTTGAAGAGCTTCGTCATCTTCAGTCAGAAAATGAACTAGACATTGCAGAAAAGAATCAGAAGATTGATGCTCAAAGTAAGTCAATACTGCAAGGAATGTTTGTGCCCTTGGTGAAAGAGCTAGTTCTTCACTTTTGATTGTGCTAATTGTCTTTGCTTGTAACTTTGCCATTTGCATCAACTAGGCTTTCTTTGCATGTTTAATTTTTATTACAGCCAGGGATTTCAACAAGTTTTGAAGTAGGCGGCAGACTATATTAAAGTAGGCAGCTTTATACCTAGGGGGGTCAGCAAGAAACTCAAGGAACTTAAAAAAAATGTTTGATTGTTATAGAAAGTAGGCAGCGGTGATATGAGAAGTAGGCGCCAAAATTCGCGAATTGCCAGCTTCTATTAAATCTGCTGCACAGCTGAACTCTGGCAACTGGAATTACCATCATGATAAATATATATTGCTTCAAATTATTGGGATTTCAAGGTATAGGGGTTTAAGTGCCAGCTTGGTATGACACATCAATAAATTTTTTACTGCCAGTAGATATAAGTTAAAGAAACTGAGAGTTTTGAGGGAATTCAGATAAAAAGTCGCAATTAAGTTATATAAGGTATTTGACATTACTTTTTGTGCAATTGCTTAGTTTTGTGACATCAAGCCATTGGAAAACCATGCACATGAAAAAACATTGGAGTGCATAGTATGAATGTATGTGTATAATTAAAGTACTGGACTGGCATTTTCATTTCCAACTATAAAAAGCTGCAAAATTTTTTTTTTAATTCAATGTTCGGATAAATCTGGGAGCACATGGTATAATGTCAAAACGAAGCAACTTGTAAAACCCAAGCTTTGGAAGTTATATAATTTATTAAATTATTTATAAAAATATAATTATTATAGGTTTGTGGCTTTTGATTACTTAACAGCAGCTGTGTTTTTTTTTTTCAGATGCTGAAATCAGCGAGATGAAATCTCAGATTTCGGCACTAAAGCAAATTGAGGAAGAAATGGAAACAATGAAACACTTAAAAATTGACTATGAGAGAGTTCAGAAGGATTGTGATCGGTAGGTAGCCAATCAAGTCAAACAGTTAAACAAAGAGGCAAAAAGAAATCGTATTAATTTTATGATGACTATGTAAATAATTTGGTTTTGATGGAGTCACTCAGAATATCAAGGTCTGGCTGCAGAAGCTTAATATAGAGCACCTTGAAAATCAAACAGTTAAATTTATTTGTGCAGTGTTTTAAAGTTTTGTTATACATTTTATTATAACTATAAATTAATATAATTAGTAGGTGTGACCTCAAACTGCAAATGGCCTGTTTACTCACTTCAATGGGAACCTTTCTGAAAAGGTTTTACCAAAGTAGGCCCCTCTCTGAAGATGATCAAAATAACATGGGATTGAATAACTACTGGAATTTAGCTTTGCAGTTCTGTAGTAAGCTTTAGTCTAGAACTCTGCTCCTGTTTTGTCCCACACTGTGCTTGAGTGAGGCAACCAGACTTTGCATATCTTTTTTAACCTATCCTTGCCAAGAAATGCTTCCAAAACAATTTTCGATAATATTTATCACTTTGTGCGTAATTTTCTGTTTGTTTCATCTCTACCCTATTGTTAGCTGTGTTTGATGCAAGTTTCATTATTTATTTGTTTCTCCAGACTAAGACAAAAGGTCAAAAATCTTGAAGAATTCAAGATCCAGTGTGAGGATTTTAAAGAATCATCTTCAAAGTTTTATGAAGATCGCAATCAGTTTGAAAGAGAGGTATGACAATGTATATGTGATATGTTTTTCTAATAAAAAAATGTTGTTTTTTAGTTTTACTCACATGAAATGTTTAGTTATTGGGTCATTTGACAACAATTCTTACTGGTGATGACAGTTCAAATATTAAATCTATTACCCACTCTTGGCAGCATGGTTAACTAAGTTTTTTAAAAATACAACTTGAGTCATTTTAGCATAATTAGATATTAGTTCAATATAATTATTGAAAAGTATTTAATGGACAGTTTAGTAACTCAATTGGTAAAGATTGTATCAGTAGGCCTAGCCATGAAAACGAAGTTGAAAATTAAATTTGTTTAGCATTATATAATGATACTGATTTTTGTTTAAATAATTCAATTATATATTTGTACAGTATATATAAATGTTTTTTATAGCTACTTTGAGATCAATTAAGAGATGATTGATTTGAATCATTGCACTGTTGGAAGTTTCAAGTTGCTGAAATTTTGAGCATTAGCCATAGCCCATAGTTGGAGTAAATTTATACTTGTTGGAAAAACTTCAGCACCTTAAAACTTACAATGGCAAAGATATTAAAAAGTCTGCAAAATAGCAATGGTACACTAAACATCCCTTATAAAAACTAGTTTTGACAATGTTATTTATCTTTTAAAAAGCGAGAAAATTATGAGCAAATGAAGTCGCAGTATGTTAAGTACAAAGAGCAGAACCATCACTTGGAGTTTAAACTGAAGGAGCTTGAGGCTGCTCTCATCAGACGAGAGAAAGTGATTTCAGATCTCAGAAAAGAGAAGTATGAGGTGAGCAAGAAGTAAGCTGCACACCTTCTTTCATTGATTTCCCATATCTTCCTCATTCACTTTTTCTCTTGTCATCTCTTCCTATCTTTCCCCACTCTCAATTTTGTCCCATTTCCTATTCTATTTCCCCTACCAAACTACCTACCCCACAGTTCTCCCCACTATGCCCATCCCCCATTACCCATCTTTCCTACTTTATATCTACTTCCATTCCCCAGCTTCTGTTGTTCAAATAGACCATTTTGCAGTTCCTGAAAGTTAACCAAGCTTCTACATGAAACTGAGGCGAAAGTTGACCTTGCGTAGTTTGAGAAGTAGATCCGGAAACAATAGACATGCTAAAAAGTTTCTATCTTATGTTAATTATTTCCACTTCTCAAACTGTGCCTGGTCAACCTTTGCTTTGGTTTCAGGTAGAGGCTTGGTTACCTTTCAGGAACTGTAAAATAACCTATTCTCAACTCCTTTTCCTTCATTAGTCCCAATCTACTCTTTTTTCTATCCCTTCCATTCCCTCATGCCCATCTTGACCCACCTATGTTCTAATGCACTTCAACTTCCCATTTTCAGTGCTTTTAATCCCTGTACCCTCTCCTACTCGAAATCACATCGTTTCTAAACCCAAACTCGATCACTTGATCATTGATGTTGAGACAGGTCTGTCTTTACCATTACTGTTCAATTATTCGTTAACCAGGCCCTTCAAGCTGCCTCACAGTCAAGGGAATTGTTAAAAGAGCTGAATGTTGAGAGTTCTGTATTACCTGGGGAGGAAATTGTTAGTGAAGATGATCAAACAGGTGAGGTGAACATTTCTGAACCAAGACCCCAAAATGTTTAAGATGCAATTAACAACTAATTGGGTACCTACCTTCTTATGATGTACTTCCATCTTTCTTATGAGGAAAATTAACTTTGTGGTTGAATAGTTTATAATAACAAAAACAACACTGGGTTGAATTAGCTTCAGAAACCAGTACCATCTTCACAGTTATAAGAAATATGATATGAAAGTTAAACTGGAAACTTCAAGTTTGAAGTTAAAACGAGATTTGTTAAAAACTACAAACAAGAGAGGTGATCGAACAAACACTTGTATATTTTGACTTAAATCAAAGTCATTGAGTGTCACTTTGTATTGAATTAACTTCATAGCTCTTTAAAAGAATGCTATTGACATCATAGAACTAAAAGCTTCAGTACATGATATTCCTTGGTATCAGGGGTTTTTGACACGTTTGTATTCTTTTTTGATAGCGTAGTGGTGTCAGTGCTTGCCTTAAAGTCTAAATTTGTCAAATCTTTCCCCTCAGCTTGTAAAAACAATATTGCATAATTTTGTTTTTGAAATCAGTGCTGCTTTCTGAGGCCCGTTTGAAATGCGTGTGGCAGTCGTGCTGAGCTCACCACAACTTAGAAAATCCGACGTCAGCACGCCTTTAGCACAGCGTTTTAAACCAACCCGCGCCATAGTCGGGTAGCACGACAAACTGACCCGTGTTACACGACTTTAGCTCGGGCTAATTGAGGTCTGTTTCAGACGCCGTGCTTATATTAACTCGCACCAGAGTCGAGCTTACTTAGCACGACTTAGCACGGCGTTGGTAACGGGGCCTAAATGTGTTATCTGGTTTGTCTTTATAAGAATTGAAACAAGCAGCGTAATTTCCATCAAATCCTTTCCATAGTATTTCTTAGTATTCCTTTAGCCTCAGCTGAACACAGTAGAGGATGTTTTGGTAGATTCTCCCAACTAGAATGCATACTTTTCATGAAATCAGGTTGGGAGAATTTCACTTTTGATCCTTTTAGCCCCAAACACGACAAATACCAGATATTTTAATACTTTTTATCTAAAAAAAGATTATTCAATTTTTGTTTGATCAACCAACTGTAATTTTTTGTAGAGTTAGATGTTGATCAATTGGCTGGGGCCTAAAAGGGTAAACGTTTTGGTAAACTCAAAGTCATCATTCTTCTAAAATTCCTGTTCAGAAAAGTTTAACAAACGCACTACTTTTCTTTAGACCAGAAATCAGAAACTATTGTCTCAACAAATGTTGAAGCACAAGTCATCGAACTAAAGTTTGAGAACCAGCGCCTGAAAGAGAAAGTTGCTGAAGTAGACCAGATCGAGTTCATGGAAATGAAGGATCAGATTGAAGGATTACTACAAAGCAAGAAGGTTTATGAGGTATGTTTTCCTCACGATAGTTCGTTTTATTTGAGGATAACCTTTCTATTAAAATACTGAGCCCCTGCACTCTGTAACGAAACTATAGAACTCCACGTGATAGCTAGAAGCAACAACAAAATAGTCAACCAATCACACGCCGCCCTTCGATGAGAGGCGGGAAAATTTCGCGCCGATTTTTGAAAACTAAATACAGCGTGGTGATGGTGCGCCGGCGTCCAGGATATCACGTCCTACCTCGACGGATTTGGAATTAGTATCGTGTATGAACAAGACCGTAAGAAGACATCAAACGTTCTGTTGATACGAAATGATTATCACGTTCTTCTCGTAGGAACAATACGTCGAAGTAAAGAGCCAGTTGCTTGGACTACAAGACTCATTGAGCTACAAGGAATCACAGTTAAAACAAAGGTATGTCTTAAAAATCCAAAAGTAGAAACAATCAAACATATTTCCTAGTTTCCCGGACTCAAATGTTCACAATTCCCACACATCTTAAAAATCATCTAAAAAATCAAGACCTATGGCTGTATTCCTCCAAATAGTTCGCCAAACGACTGAAGGAGTCTAAACTCTTGAAAAATGAGTAATTGTTGTTTGTTTTACTTATTGAAACTATGAAAATAAAAAATTGAAAATATAATACAACTGTTGAATATTAGAATTTTGTACCTTGGTTACTGTATATGGATGATGCATCTGACCGGTAACCAGAGAGTTGCGGGTTCGATTCAGTGACTCAGAATTCTTTCTGATCACTCGACTTGAGGAGGGCTTTCGCTCTCCGTAAACTATTATACTTTGCTGACCGGGTTGCTGTCTCATCTGTTGCTTTGCAGAGAAGAAGCCTTTGCTAAGCAAATCGAAATCTCCCAGGAGTCTCTAAAGTCATGTCAACAAACCCTCGTGGTTAGAAACAAAGAAATCCATCGGTTACAGTCGGAATTAGAGGCGATAACCAATGAAAACAAAGCACACGTCACGGCTGCTGATAACAGGCGGGCTGCTGCTGCAAAGGAGATGGAAGATCTGCAGCAGGAGTTGGCGAACCAACTCAAGAAAGCTGAGAAAGATTTAGAGCAAAAACTCGATAGTGTTGTACGAGAACGAGAACGACTCGAAAAAGAGTACACAGCCGAGGTTCAGGCACTACATGCAAGTTGTAAAATGTTAGAGAGCAAAAATGTCGAGTTTAATGAAGAGATCAGGAACCTCACTGACGAAAGAACCAAACTAAGGGAAGACAATGAACGTTTGCTCAAAAAAGCCGCAGATTTTGCAAGACAAAAAGAACAAGCAAACGAGGAGCATAGCGAGGAGTTACGGCTGTCAGAGGAACGGTTGGCTGCTGCACGCTCCGGGTTAGGTATGATGATTATGTTGGTGATGGTGATGATATTGGTAATGATAATGATGATGATGATAATGATGATGATAATCCATAAAAATATTCAGTTATGAAACAAATTGGCGGACGATGCAGCTGCATATGATTTGATCTCGAAGCGATAGAATTCCTTTTCCATCGAGGTTACAAGTATAACGAGATTTTTGAACTACTCTGTAGATTTTGGTATCGAGATGAGTTTGAGTACACTCAAGAGGCGGCTGAAAACCTTGAATCTAGCTCGAAAGAATGTCGAATATGACTTGAGCTCTGTTCAGCAACGTTTGAGAGAACTGAACGACGGACCCGATTCTATCGTTGGTTATCGTTCTAGTTTTTTTTTCTGTCAATTTGTTTCATAATTGAATACTTTTATGGACTATCTTCAACCCCAGTCCACACTCTATTTATTTTGAACCGTGACCAAAGGCAAAGTTTTCCACGCAAATAAGTTTCAGTTTCCCGTAAGTAAGATATTTTCCCGTGAGGAGTTTTATTTTCCCTTAAAGTTTTAGTTTTCCTTGGGAAGTTTGAGCTTGCTGTGACCTTTCTGGGCCACTGTAAAAATGAGTCTGAGTCGGGCCCAAAACAGATTTATGCCCGCGAACAGAATTTTATTGTTTTGTTAATGGCGCATCAAAGGCTAAGTTCTTCACATAAGGTTATCACACTTTCATGCTAAGCCAGTAAAGTTTTGAAATATCGGCGAGTGTCGTGACAGGGCGGCTTGTTGAAGAATTGAACTCTGTTGTGTATCTTTGCGCTGAGTGGACTAAGTCAAAGCTTTAGCTAACAAACTTAGTGGTTACTCTTTTTTCCAGAAACCGAAATTGAAAATCGAAAGAACATCCGCATCGAATTTGACCAAGCTAGGATTACGTGGCTTGAATTGGAACAAGAGAAGAATCTGGAGATACAGGCTGTCGTTCAAGAAATTGAGACTTTGAAAAACGAGCTCAAAGCTACCGAGACAAAGTTTTTGAGCGAGAAAGATTGTGAAATACGGGCGTTAAATGAAAAGTTGAGCCAAGTTACTGAAGAAAGGGAAGAAATGCAAACCAGGATTGGTTCACTAGAAGAAGAGAGTCGAGAGATAAGCTGCAGCTTAGCAGAGTTCAACATAACTTGTCCGCGGTTGAAGAGTGAATTGACAGCCATGGAAGAGAGGTTGCTCGACACCACAAAGACAAAGAATCTTCTTGAGAAGGAATTTCGAGCAGAGAAAGAGAGGCTTGGGGACGTGAATGCCCAACTGAAATCACAGGTTTGTTTTTAAAGGCTGCATTTTTATATATTTGATCGAAATAAATGTATATATGACTCGTTTTTGTAGACAAAAACAAGAAAAGGTCGATTGGGCAGGAGAATTGTTATAATCTTTTTAACGCAGACGACGTGATTTTGAAATTCGCATTTATTTTGTATTAGACAAACATGTTTCGAGGGACAATTCTCATCGTCAGTGTGGTAATAAACAGAGTTAACAAATATATTTGTAAAGAATAAAATACAACTAAAGGTATTATCAGCTAAGCTAGAAGCTAAGTGTCAAATTCAAGTCCTTGAAGTTGGTTTTGACCATTTATACAGATATTTATATAGTGAAAAGGCCTCAGCTCTCGGGCCGTGTAATATACTAAGCCGGCATCCATCTGGGCTGGGTTGATCAAAGGCTAGTTAACTTTAACCCTGGGTTAAGCCAGGATTTGAGCAATAGATTCTTCTCTAAGGAAAGATTTACGATTCTTATAAAAATTAAATACTGCGTAGATTTTCCACGGAAGAAACTTGTCAATTCCAAAAATACAGCTCAATCAGTGGCTTTAAGGCTGGAAACAAGAACGTGGGTTAAGAGTTTAACCTTGGGTTAGTGCTAATCGGCCTTTGAACAACTAGGTCCTGTTTTATTGCAATCTTAAAAAGTCTTCCTCCAAAAATACTTTGCTCTTTTCAGGTTTCTGATCTAACTAGAGTTCTGAAAGAAAACCGCGATGCGTGCTGTACAGAGGAACGCCAAAACCAAGAAAACCAAGAGAAAATAAGCAGTTTACGTGCTCAAGTTTCTGAACTTCAAGCTAATATTAACCGCCTGGTCAGTCAACTTGAACAAGAAAAGCAAGATTCTATACAGTTGACTAAAAAACAAGAAGAACTTATTTGCTGCTTAGAGCAGAAAGGAATCGAGCTTGCGAATGAAGTAATCGAGAAACAGAAGGTGAAAGAGGCTCTAGAAAGGTTGTCGTATCAGTCTGAAGAATTAAAGCGCACTCATGCATCCGCAATCCAGAAAATGGCCAGCAGTCAACAAGAAGAAAGAAAAAACCATGCGCAAAAAGTAGAGGAACTTGAAAAGCAATTGGAGAAGACTTGCCAGAACTTACCAAACAGTCAGAATTGATCCGAACAAGCAAACACATTGACATTTTTCTACTTAGAAATCACAAGAAATATCTGACAAT
>JAOBRD020343110.1:0-28605 GCA_027575215.2 Hydrozoanthus sils | reverse complement strand
TATTGAGTCCTAGCCCTGTATGTACGTCATGTATTGAGTCCTAGCCCTGTATGTACGTCATGTATTGAGTCCTAGCCCTGTATGTACGTCATGTATTGAGTCCTAGCCATGTATGTACATCGTGTATTGAGTCCAAGGCCTGTATGTACATCATGTATCGAGTCCCAGTCCTGTATGTGCGTCATGTATTGAGTCCCAGCCCTGTATGTACATCGTGTATTGAGTCCTAGCCCTGTATGTACGTCATGTATTGAGTCCTAGCCCTGTATGTGCATCATGTATTGAGTCCCAGCCCTGTATGTACGTCATGTATTGAGTCCTAGCCCTGTATGTACGTCATGTATTGAGTCCTAGCCCTGTATGTACGTCATGTATTGAGTCCCAGCCGTGAATGTACTTCATGTATTGTATTGAAGCTCCAGTGTAATAGTACAAACTACCGAAAAAATGCACCTCGTTTAAATCCATGACAGCCAGCCCCACTATACTTGCGTTAACAGAGTACAGGACTTCACTTCGAGGAACCTGTAGAAAAAAAAACAAATGAGAACTAAAATATTCTTGAGTAAGCAAAGTAATGGTTTAAAAAATGATTCTTTCAAAATGTTACGTGTAACTCTAAACTTGGCCTCCCTTTTTTTAGTTTAAGTTAATTTACAATATAAAGTTGAGAGTAAAAGGCTTTTGTTTTGTTTCACTTTGGTAGGGTAAGACATCGCTAAGTAAACGTGTTAACACATCATTCAAACGTACTAATCTGAGTGCATCTGAGACGCTCACTACCAGTTTATCAGGTTGAAAAAATACGGTGGAAGAATTGTTGTTGTTGTTTTAAGTTTGTTCCATAGATCTACAGAACCAAGTAAAATGACCTTCACATCATTTATTAACTCGCCGTATAGACATATTGAGTCTAGAAGCTGGCAGGACACACACCCGCTGTTCCATCTACAGAACCAAGTTTTAACTTATAAGTGACATGTCATGGGAGTTCCTGTAACTCAGTTGATAGAGCGTTTGACCGGAAATCAGAGGGTCATGATCAAGATTTTTAATTCTGAGAAAAAGAAGCTCGTGACAACAAAACAATTGTTCCACAACACGGATCTTGACTGTTTTAAGAACTTTGTGAAACTCTGAGTAATATAAACTAAGTGTAAGTAAAAACAATCAGGTTCCGGCTATTTTTATTTCCTATGATTCCCGTACCTCGGTGTGAAGTATAGAAACAGCCACTGAGTGCCACGGAACCCGGTACGGTATACAGCTGGTCAGCGATGAAGGACACCAGCTGGACATTACATCAGGTGTCTGACTGTCCACTAACGAGTTGAACTTGTCTTTGTGTAAGCCACTGAAGTAGGACAGGAGGGCTAGTGTGCGATGGTCTGACGCTCGATAGAATGAACTGGTGAAATATGGTAACAAATTACATTCCAAGATGGTTAAAACCTTTGTAACAACCTGAAATTTTCTGTAACTTACTCCAAATGTCTAAATTTCATCCTTCCGACCATAAACCAACCCAATTTTTATAACAAAAAGCCAAAATTCCGGATATAATATCACCAGTTTTCTAATATAAACTTCCTATTTTTCAATCTTTGGCCAGTTTCACACTTTGAACTTCACATGTGCCGAATCTAATACTAACAAGCAAATTCTATTGTTCTAGCGCATTTACATTTATAAGATTTGGCACATATAAAGTTTGACGTCGGAAATGGGCCTTCTCAAGAGTAAGTTTCACCTACCATAACTTGAACTTTCAAAATTAAATAAAAAGTTGAATTTCCAGACGATAATATCCTCGTTTATCAGAATTAAAGGTTTGACGAAGAAGTGCTACCTATGTATTGGATGGGCTGTGCCGCCAGCTAAACGAAAGATAAGGAGAGGAAAAAACTCAAAAATTTGGGCTGATTTAGGAAAAACTGGAGGGTGTCACACCACGTTTATTTTCGCGAGAAAGATGCAGTACTCTATCTGATTCCCTCAAAACAATGGAAACACTCCATCTTAAATTTTCCTTTTTTGCCAAAAATAAAACAATGGAAGTAATTTCGTCCCAGTCTATCGTAGAAAAACCGATAAGTGCATGGACCCTGGGTACGAGGTTGCTGTATAGGACACGTGACTCAAAGGTCGTATTCTCTTGGGACCAACGATACAAACCTAAACCGGTTTTGGTTGGATTGGTTGAATTTCCAATAGAACACATTTCCAACCCTTTTCGGTTAAAACGTTTTCAACCCATTCAACCAAGGTCAGAGATGGTTGAAATGGTTGATCAACCAAACCAACCGAGAACGTTTTTCCCATAGAACACGACCAAAATTACATACACTGAAATATAGGACCAAAACCTTCATTTTGAAGTTCATAAAGCATCTGTCCCTACTACTGGACGTCCAATACAAGTTACATGCTAGCGGGGATGTTGATTTCATAGCTTAACAGTTGATTTTCGAATAGGAAAGTTCGCACGTCTCACCCGTTTCCTGAACCTTCTTTACTGCAGGCTTCGATTTCAAAAGTCATGGGACCTTCACTTTTGTCATTTGATGTGTCATCTTCTTGTGTACTATAAAGAAATAATTAACTAAAACATCTTGAACACAAAAATACATACACACTTAAACAGAAACAACCGCGAATTCGAACACATGCGTTAAGGTAAACAAACAAAGTGTACACTGTATTGTATTGTATTGCATTGCATTGTATTGCGCTGTATTGCGTTGCATTGCGTTGGATTGCGATGGGTTGGGTTGCGTTGTGTTGCACTGCATTGCGTTTGGTTGCGTTCGGTTGCAATGGGTTGCGTTGCGTTGTGTTATGTTGTACTGTATCATATTGCATGTGTATTGTACCTTAGTTCAGAGTCAGTAGTTAGAATCGACTCATTGTCGCGATAAGGTGCACAGAATGTCCATCCAGGCGAGCTCTGAAGAAACTCTTGGGAAATACTTGGTAAATTCTTTGTCGGTAGACTGGACTTGAACTGTACAATATGCGTTGGCTGTGACAACCTGATTACATCTAGTAGCAGTGGAACACCCAGGCCTGCATGGGGTTTCAGAATCGACACAGAGCTGAGTTACTGAAAGGAAATCTTAAACCTAGTTTAAAATATCTAAAATCAAAGTTTGACCCATGGGTGTAATTTTCGCTTAGACACCTGCTACCGGTTTTAAAAGAAATTTCACGGCGAATTTACGAAGAAAAAATGTCTATTCCGCGCTTAAGCTGCAAAACTTTTTAGGCTCATTAGATTTGTGTGATGTCACATGATTTGAAAGCCAGGAGATCAATCTCGCTGTCCCGGTCAAATTCATAGGATCATGGCGAGGTTTGTGTGGCTAGTGGCCCAGTGTTTGAGCACAAAAGCCACTAGTTCGCAGTAAACGCTAGTATAGAGTAGCTTAGAGTTTCTTCAAACCATGTGACGTCATAAATCGTCGTCGTATGTTTTGAGAATGCACTATTTTGAAAGCTTATTTCGGAGGCTTTGAATGGTCAGGTGAGCACTTTTTATCCATTTATAGTCGAATAGAGGTGTCGGAAAAGCTCTTAGAGCTATAAAAATACCAATGACAAAATGGTTCAATAGCACTTTAAGGATTTATTTCTTTGCTACTTTGGGGAGCTGAAGAACCCTACAGGTTACAAGCTAATTAACCATTTTGAAAAAGACGATGGCTGTACATTTTTAGTAATCTACTGAAGCACTATTCCTCACTTGACTTCCGCAAAGGTTATCAACACGTCAGTCGCTTACACCGACAACAGTCCTTCTCAGAACTACACTAACCCGAAACGTCAGTCACTAACACCAACAACCTAAAACATCAGCCACTTACACCGACAACAGTCCTTCTCAGGACTACACTAACCCGGACGATCTCACCAGTCGATCTACTGTTACTCCTGGGCTCAAACCATTTACCGTTGTACGTTGTACCACAATGCATTGCATACCTTACACTGCTAAAAGAAGCTCAGGGATGGCGACAACTGGCAAAACTGTTCCTTGTTCTAACACTGTTTGCGTCAAAATTACAGATTCTCTCTTTGTGTTTTTATGGGCAGTTTTAGACGTTTATGCGCTAGGAATTATGGATAAATGTAAAAGTCGCCATATTTTGCGTATTCATGGATTGTAATGCCCCCGAGGAAGCCTATTGTTTACGAAGTGTCTCGGTGTCCGGCAGTTGTACAGGGTTTCAATTAAACTCCGTGTCCGACAGTAAAAAAATTTCTCAACAATCCAAAATATCGGAAATAATCCTTGCCTTACAAGCAACCAAAGATTCTCAAAATCACTGTTAGGGTTAGGAGTAATGGCTAGGGTTGGGGCAAGCATTATATTTCTGTACATTTGGTGTAATATTTAGAAATTTATCGACTATCAGACACGGAGTTCTACTGAAATCCTGTACGACTGTTGGACACCGAGACACAGCGGTTTTATACTTAATTGTGAAGTCAGTCAGATTGAGGCAAAAAAATGGACCTTCAATGGTTAAAAGACAAAGGATTGCTTTGTATGACTCTCACCTTTTACCCATCCTTGTGTGTTGATTACAAGAGGATGACTTCTACCAAATTTCTCCGAGTAGTATTTGTAAAGACACTCGATACACTGAACATAGTAATCTGGTCTATCTCTGGGAGATACATCTCCAAAAAAATACGACCTGCAAAAGAGACAAGCTAATTAATCAGTCGATAAATAACGGCTAATCACCCATTTTAATAAAAGGAACATTTATTTAAACTCAGTACTTGTAAATGAAGCATCAACAAGGAAGCAATATAAACATAATGAAGTATGTTCGACTAGCTTCTCATCTTTTCAGTTGGCAAGATTTTCGTAAAAATGGTAATCTTGGAAAAGTCCACCATACTTACTTTTCTGGTTCCGCCAGATGAGAAAGAGGAGGACCTGGTGAGACAAAAACATGGCAAGTTCCTTGCAGCTCAACTTATCAAATAAAGAACATTGTTTGGGAAAAATCGATTTACCACGCTGATACCACTTAAGAAAACGAAATTGAATTTCTACAAAAGAAGTATTTTTTAAATAAAGCAGTGTCCCTGAAAAAAGTAAATTGGAATACTCCTGGATCACTCAAAAGTATAGAAACCAAAAACGAATCGGAGTTCTCCAGGGCAGGGGCGAACCGAGGGCTAACACCCTTATCCAAGAAGACACAAAGGTGGAACCATTTGCAAATGTTAAAGCAGAAGTGGCACCTTCTCATCAGTTATTTTAAGACCCTGAGTGAAGGTCTTGTTGGAACCAAACCTGGGCCATCCGGACACAACAGACTGGTGCCCTTACAACTGGGCTCTTAAGGCAGTAGTACTTACAGTACGTACAGAGCTCTTACCAAACAACGGGGTTGTTACTCTGTTCAACGACAGCAAGGCCGGTGGAGTGAACTCAGTTTGCCCAACATCGCACTCCAAAAAACACACAGCATCACAACTGCAACAACAAACAGGTATCTTTTTAAGTAGGTCGGTCGGGGAAGACATTGCCTAGGACCTTACACTGTACAGACTGAGTGTAGCAAAGCTGTGCAAAGACCAAGGGCAAATATTTTGCTAGACAGACCGATCTAATGAGGTTATCAAATGAAGGTATTTATTATATGGCTTCAGTTCTTGGTCAATAAAAGAGAACAAAAGATTTTCTCTGCACGCTCATGTTAGCAAGAAATCAGACCAATAACTCCCAGGTCCTGTTTGGGAAGTTATTGGACTGATTTTCAGCTAATCAGCATGCAGGACTTGGTTATTGGCCCTAGAATATTAACTTACAATATATAACCGAGTGTTATAATTGCAGGATCGTCCAACAGCAAAAACACTTAAGTATGATTACCAAACTTAAACAAAATTGTGAGCTGGTAGTTAGACAATGAAGGCAAAGACAACCAAAGCCCTTGGACTGAAACTCCTGATACTGTTTTAAATATGTGTAATGATTTCATTTGCAAGAGAAAAATTAAAAAAAAACCCATTGTAATAAAGTATGTTGATGCATGGGTTTGTTTCCAACTATTTTCTTCATAACTTTGAGAAGCAATTATTAATACTCTCATTATCACTATTTTTGTAAGTACTATTGTTGTTATTGTTTTCGTTCTTAGAGTATCAAAAATACTGAATCAGTTCTTCTGTTCAGTTAGTTCTGTGTTATAGTTCAAAACCCTAAAAAGTATGCAAGGGTTTTACTTATAAAGGATTGCCAAGCACCCGTATCCATTTTTCAAGGAAGTCTACCCCCTGGAGTATGCATACTCAAAACTCTCACCTATTTAGCAGTTTGTTGACTAGAAACCTCGCAAATGTTGATTTCCCAACATCTTTTCCACCACATAGTAAAACAACTGGTTGTTCAAACCCTAAAAGATGCAAAATGTGACTAAAATTCCAATGCTATTTAATTATACAGCTGATCAAGAAATGTTGACAGATCTTTAAACTTATGTGCAATAACAAATATAATATGCAATGCTCATAGGTTTCTCTGACACAGTATTTCTTTTTAGGGTTTATACACATGTAAATGGCAAAGTATACAAAATTCTGTTGTCAGTATGCTACAAAAAATTTGAATGGATTGCTCACTAAAACAAACATGAGATGTTTTAATTTCTAAATAACATGAAACAATAAATTAATATTAGAGTTATTTACCATTTTCAGAATTTCTAACTGCTTCTTCGATGTTTGTTGCTGTTGTATTCCACTGGTCAGGAATGGTGACAAATTTGAACATCTTACAATCTGGCTCAAACTGTTAAGTTTTCAAGAACACATTCTCCCTTAGTCCTCATGATCAAACACACTCTTTTGCTAATATTACTGCAAACCAAATTAGCCAGTAGTTAACTAGACATATAACACACTAAAACACGGTACATGTTTGTGGTATTCAGAAAACACCATTAATTATTATAAATTCACATACACTTATTAAGTAAGCCTGTGCACATTTGTTACATACTGAAACACACTGATCTTTGCAATCATTAACAGAAAAACAAAAGTTATGTATATGTGCTTTAATTTGTGTACATCTGTTTAGCCCAGCATACACTTGTAAACCAAGAGGAAACACCTGAGCTTGTTGCCTTACATGACAGACAGCTCATAATAACAAAATTTTATGATAATAAATTCTCTATTGAAGAAACTATAAGTCCCAGGTTTGTAATTTTCATAAAGGTCCTATCGTGTTTGCATGATATTTACATCACTGCCTCACAAGGTGAAATTCTCACAAGAATTTTGCCACACAAGGGCAGAACTGACTGAGTTCTCTGCCTTACAAAGCAGTGAGCTAAGATGTTTCCTCTCTTGCGCACTGGACTTTTAAATCAAACACACAAAGGATTAAGTCAAGTACACATGTATGGCTGCCTGAGGGACCTAATTGCACATAAATGTGATCATTCTACAATTATTGGATAGCTAGATCAGTCTTACCAAGTGAAACCCTAAGTCCTGAGTCTTCTTCTTAAGGGCTGATTCTTCTTTGGTTTGCATTGCGGCTGTATCATCTGCCTAGTATAGTAAAATCAATCAAACTTAACTGTACTTAAAAAAGCCTTGAAAAGACTTTATTACAGACACCTAGGAACATTTGAAAATAACACCTTTTAAAAAACAAATCATGTGCACATAAAGTTAATAGGTATTTACCTTGTCAGTGGTATTGAGGAAAATGTTGCGATATGGCTCATAAAAGCTCACAAAGTCGGATGCCAAATGCTGTAAACTGTGCAGCAATACTACACTTGATGCTTTTCTTGCCCTTAGCATCAACTTCTTCACTTTTCCAGAATCTTGGTCCTTTACCAAATCTTTGAACTTGTGCAGTTGATCTGACCTGTTACCTTCTTCACTACTGGAGTCTGTGATGGTCAAAAGGCTTGACGTCAATATTGAGAACATCTGATAGGTCTTCTGTTCTGCTCTGAGGGTGTGACCAAGCACATCCACCGAACCAATCAGAGGTCTCAGTTCAACCTTCCCCTGAACACCTACAATCTTGTATGAGGCAAAAAGATCACAAAAAATAAGTAATTTTGAAAATCAATAATTAACAATTACCAGTTTTATTGGTTTAAGAAAATTGAATCATCAATCTCTTATATGGTTCTTGTATTGAGCAACAGAGGTTGGAAGTAGAAAAATTGTGCAAAAACATTTGGTTCATTGAAAACAATATGAAAATGTAAAGCTTGTATAGCTGGACAAAAAAATGCAGCTTTAACTAAAAAACTAAAGAAGCCTAAATCATGACATTAGACTTTGAAAAGATAGTCTCAGGGTTCCTGTTTAACTGCTGTTGATCATTAAATTACTTTCAAAGGAAAAATTTATAATTGGTATATGTTGATAGTTGTTTGAGTTATTCCCAGAGGGGCCAGTACTCTGGGGTGAAAAAGTTAGGGCATTGACAGTTGGAAAAGTCCCCAGAATACCCTAAAAAATGCCAAGGCAAAAGAATGTTCTCATGTGCCCTAGAAAATACCTTTAAAAATTACCCTAAGAAATACCAAAAGGTTTAACAATAAAAGGTGTGCACGTAATAGTGTGTTCGTCATAGGATTTTTAACTTTTTATCAGTTTACAGACATTCGCATTTTTCAGCTAGGCCTAAAAAATACCAGGCTGTTGATTTAACAGGCTTTTCCATAACAACCCTTAAAAGTACCAGACTGCCTGTTTCTAAGCCGCTATTTAAATATACAACAGTCATACCTAACACACTAACATAGTGAGTACTCCACCACTCTTGGGGGATTTATTAGCAGTGGTGGTCTATAGCTAGGAACTATATATGAATGAAGCCTCTCCCAAAATAGGAGAATTTACTGACAAAACATTTGTCATATTTAGGGCTGAGAGAGTAAAGCAAAGATTAAACTGAACACTAAAGATTAATCTTAAGGTGTGAATTATTATTTTAATCTGCCATCATGTTATTTTATGTCATAAATCTGCCATTTTTGCATTACCAGACAGTCTTCTTGATTATCCAAAATCAATGAAAATGAGCTGGTACATATGAACAGTAAAGAGCAATTTTCCATGTTTGATCAATTTCCATTTTCTCATTTAAAACAAAATGACCAATTTTGTATAGGTTATTTGAGGAGATTAGTTAGATTACTAACCTGCCTCCTTGCAAGAAAAAGCAAATAATGATTGTTAAGTTTTCCATTCAGTTTCACCACACTAGTAAAAAATAGAAGTAAAAGTAGTTAAAAATAGGATTTATTAACAAAAGTATTTAGATGTAGTAAAGGAACTGCATGTACACATTCTAATGGAATCTTCAAGTTAAGCAAATTATTAAGTGAAGACATGAGATCACGATTGTCATCCCCTAAAATAAGGAGGTGAGACTGGCAAAGGAACAAAAAGAAGAGGATTTGGTACCAGGAAAAGAAATTCAACAAATAATAACTAGTAAGTAATACAAGTACTAGAAACACAGCTTTTGGAGAAAAATGTTTGTTCTCCTGAAAACAAACAACTTCGATGGTAAATTAAATCTGGGCTCACTGGTAATTAAGTAAAGTTGGTATCAAAGGCCAGAAGGGGAGGAGGAGGAAGAAGAGGGAGGAGAAAGAAGGGGAGAGAGGGAGAGAGGAGGCAAAGGGGATGTAAGGGGGAGATCTGGAAAAGAGAGAGGGAGGAGGGAAAAAAATGAGGAAGAGAGAAAGAAGGGAGCTCTCGAAAGATAGGGTGGAGAGAGAGGATGGAAAGGTGATGTATGTAGGGGAGAAAGAAGAGGGACGGAAGAGGGAAAAGAAATGAGGAAGAGAGGAAGGAGGTTAGAGAGAGAAAGGGAGGGGAGGGAGAAAGAGGTGTCCACAAGTTTTGTTGTTCTACAAAATGCTCCATTATTGGCCAAGTGTAAATTTTCAAAATCTGAAATTATCTGATCATTTATTGGTACTCCTATAACTGTTTTTTAAAACAAGTTTTTGCTTATTCTAGAACTTGACCTTGTCATCACTAACTTCTTAACAACATCTCCCCCTTCCCACCTCTCCCTTCCATGCCCCACCCCTTTCCTCTTCAAGCTCCCCCTATACTCTCCCTCTCCCAATTCACCCTGAGTCCCCTTTTCTTACCTGTCACCAGAATATAATCACTTTTCAGGTACTTGTAAATAGGTTTAAAGATGAGTCAAAACAATGGATCACAATTTGTTGAATAAATTAATTTATTTAGTTAATCCCCTGTACCTCTTGACAGTCAAACAGTTTTCCTTTTCAATGGCTTTCTCTTCTTCCTCAAGCTCAGCTACAATATCTTGCACATGCGCCTCGTGTTCTATCTTTGATCTCTTTGGTTTGCGTTTCTCTGAGTTCGAAGAGGTTTTCCTCTTCAGGTTCTTGTCACTCGTTACCAGTTCACCAAGGCTAAGTCCCTTTTCTGCATCTCTTATCCGGCGTGTCCTTTTCAAGTAAATCAAAGTGAATCAACACAGAACCTAAAGCGAAGTAGGCGTTTATCCGAGAGAGGCGGGGTTTTGCGAGGTATTAGATAGTTGCTCCGAAGAATAAAGCAAAAGACAAATGAATAACATCAGTGCAGTAAACACTTACTTCTTAATACTTAAACAGCTCTCATTTTGACCGGATTCCTGTGCATCACGATCATCTTGCACGTGTAACTTAAGTTCTACCTTTGATTGCTTTGACTGTTGCTTCTTTGTGTTGGAAGAGGCTTTCCTCTTAAGTTTCTTGTTACTTTTCTCTTTCATTTCATATTATAACAACATTAGAACAGGATTATTACACAGTCAAATTTTTTTAAAAAATTAGTGTTGGAAAAGCCACAGACCCGACTCCGGTTGTCCTCTTTCACTGGACAAGGCCTGGTCGCAAAGTTGTTGTTAGACGCTCGCATGGCGGATTGATTGGTAGACGCCATGAGTTGGATGGGATGGTTAGAACTAGAAAGTGATCCAGGTTTGTAAAGGGAACAGCTGAAACTTTATTTTAAACATCTTTTATTCCTCTAAAATGTTTCTTTTTGCACTTTCAGGCCTATTCAGTTTACTCGTGGAAGAATTTGGTAAGTAATTATCGAAGTTCTTTCAGTAACCCATTGCGACTGCAGAGTACTGAGACTTGTTAGTTTGTGTTTGAATTTTTAAAGTGTCTCAAAAGTTACATTGTTTTAAATGTGATACAATAAGTTGTTTCTTCTAAGTTTTAACTGTTGCTGAAATGTCAAAACAAGTTCTAGTTTTTATTAAAAATCCGAATGAGACGTCTTGGTTTGTGTCAACGCGTTCCTCTTTTCAATCGATTAACTACATGCTCAAGATTTTGATATAGCTTACAGTGATCAGTTAAGACAAATTATGTCTTTTGGAACTTGTAGATCACAACTTCTTCTTGTGTGTATCATCTGTATATATCATCTGTTCAAGCAGCTGCTACCTGTATGTTAAATGAATTAACTTATGTTGTTGAATAAAAGCCCAATGGGAAACTTGGCCTTTTCAGGGTCTTTGAACGCCTAGGCCATCTGTTTTGGACGCTGACTAGTATCTCATTCTCTGTCTGATCATATTGTTTCAGGTGTAAAAGGAGCCCAGGTGGAGGAGATTTATGACCTGGGTAAACCTATAGATGGGTAAGTTTAATGTAATAAAATCCTTGGATGGTCAATCAATAAAAATCGATAGAAAAAAGGCAATCAATAAATCGATAAAAAATCAGTTGATTATTATCGATTTTATCGATTAATCGTTAAAAAGTGATACTTACAATTGTTCTCATAAGTCAATCAATCAGTTTTATCGAATGCTGCAAATCATCGATTCGGGACTGATTTTTTCAAAACTCGTTAAAACAGTGCTTACAGAATTCACAAAAGCAAGGCAGACGTTTTCTTGTCATACACACTTTTAAACTATCTATATATAAATCAGTGATCAAATGTACAGGCCGTAAAACCTGCGTAAAATATGGCCGGGAATATAAATCAATGATCAATGTATATTTGTGACAGCACAGGTAACACTGCTTACACACTGTCTGGGACACTCTGCTCTGTCAGCAAACAGTGGATAGGGCTTTTATTTTTTCAACCTTTTATAAATACAACCTCAATAGAAGTTTTAGCACTGGGCTGTTTAAATACTAAAGTTTTGTTCAAGTATATGGCTAATTAGGGTTTTGGGAGCTATAATTTCAAAAATATGTGTTTGAATCTTCTATGAATTAGGTGATCTTGAAATAAAAATGTAATTCCAATGTCATTCAAGTGGAATACACTAATGAATTTATTTGATTCTTCAGAATCGATATAATCGACAAAATCAACAGAATCGATAGCTTTGATTGAAAAATTGATAACTATTGATTACTCACAACAGAATTAGTTATCAAATTTATCAATTTCCAATACCAATCAACTGATTTTTATTGACTTCTATTGATTTTTATTGATTATCGTTTTTACCAATTGGCCACTCCAGGTAAAATGTATTAATATACTAAAGCACTGGCTGTCAGGTTTTGGTTTCATGCAAAACATGGTATTCATTTGCTGAATATATGTATGCTTATGATAGAAATCTGAGAATTTTTACCATGTTCGAAGATACATTTTATACTATTGCAAACTGTGGTTTAGCAAGTTTACCAAAGTAAAGTGCTCAGCACAGCATCAAACATGTATTGCCATTGATAAGCATTTAGTAAAAATGAAATGAACTTCTTAAGTGCTGGTTCTATATTGTAAAGTGTCTGTTGTCTGTCTTAGAGAGCTGTTAGCCTTATAGAGACTTAAAAATTATTACTGACAATAAATGACTTAGAAATCACAGGGGCCAAAATTTAGTGTACATTTTATAGAGGTGTCCGACTTGTCTGGGTGTCCAACTGTCGGCACTGCACTTGGTGTTAACAAGATACAAGCATGCTCAAATCCCCACATAGAAGAGATAAACAATAATATAGTCATATTAGCATAATTAAACTATGTATTTTACTAACTGAGTTTAAATAATTCTTTCTCATTTTTATATTCACAGGCAAGTATTTGGGTTTATATTCTTGTTTAAATGGATTGAGGAAAGGCGGTCAAGGCGAAAGATTCAACCGCTTGATGAGACATTTGTTGAAGATGAAAAGATTGTGAATGACATGTTCTTTGCTCAGCAGGTGAGTAAACTGAGCCAGCCAAATGAATAGAGAGCTTCAGAATGACAACGAGTACAAGTTTTTTCCCATTCGTCATACTGTGCATGCCAGAAGTTACGAAGAAATCACGCCATCTCATTGTGTTGCCAAAACTCATCGTCCACACACCAAGTTTTTTTGAAAATCTCATTGTAAACAAGACGACATGGAGTTTTGGCAACACAACGAGATGGCGTGATTTCTTTGCAACTTCTTGTGCACACAGTATGACGAATGGGAAAAAACTCGTAGTCATACTCGTCGACTCTGAAGCTCTCTAATGTGTCATCATTTGCTACAACAACCTTCAATGGGATGTAGATCATCCATACATACTGTCAGTAGTAATCAAAGCTCAATTTTTCTGCTTGTCTATTGTTAACATATATTTTTTGATAAGTTATTGAATCACAATTTGAACGTTCAAAGTCACTAATGGAAATCGAATCTGCAATCATCGCGAAGGGCTTCCTTTGATGTTCCCCATTTAGAAAATTCAAACTTTTATTACAATAACATGCTATTTTTTCTTCTTTTAAACTATAATTATTTCTGACCCTTACAGTTTTCCAAACCCTATCTATACTTGAAAATGATACTGCTAAATTTTATTCAGAACCGTGTTTCTGGTTAATTGCAACACTACACAGTCAGTCTCCATTTATATGACAAGGTTAGTCTAGTATATGAACTGATAACTGAGTTAACCAATTAGTCTAGATAAGAATGTTCAAGGCTTAAAATTATTTTTTAAAGTTAAGTTCAAGGTTTAAAATTATTTTTAATTTTAATAATAATTAATAATATACCGTATTTATTGGTGTATAAGTCGATTTTTTGAGACCCAAAATGTTGGTTGAAAAATTGACCTCGACTTATATGAACATCATGAATTTTTGTTCTTCAAAATTTTGACCAAAATGTCTGGAATGTCATGTAGAAATAACTCATTTCAAATGTATTTGTTTACACAGGTGTATTAGCGAAATAAACTTAGTTTTGTTTCCACAAATGTAATGTAAAATTACATTGGATGTAATTGTTAACAGTTCCTTTTTTATTCAAGACATGCTAAAATACATTATTAATAATAAAACACATTTGTGTGGGAACCACAAAGCACACAAAAAATACATGTACAATCCACTTTTACTTGTCCAATCAAATTAGTTCGTTCCCACGCTGTAAGTTTCATCTTTTCCAAAAATGAGACGGTGTCACAACATGTTTGTTTATCTCGTTCTTTCAAGAGTGCAGAAATTGATTTGTTTTTTTTTATACTCACTTGTATGCTGTGATGAACGAAACAGAACAATGTATTTTCTTGAAAAGCAAAAAAGAACTTTAGTTAATATCTACTAGTAAATCAAAGTGGGTTTCAGATTTCACTTGAGATGTTTCAAACACCGAAACAAGCTGCATGTCTTGAAAAGTTTCTATTTATTTCAAATGGTATGCAGTAAATCAAAGCAACTTTGTGATTGAATGATTGAGTGCTAACTGTAGAAAATTTTCAATTCTCTTGACAGGTTTCAGTGGTGTGTTGAGGTCAATTTGTGAATAAAATACTTCTAAATTGAAGGGTTGACTTGTATGCAGGAATATTGCAATTAAAAGTAAGAGATTTCAAGGCAAAAATTAGGGGTCAACTAAAATGCCAAGAAAATGCGGTACAACCTTAGTAATTACTAGATGTTAAACAATATTTTTATCTTTTTGGTTTTGTTTACTAGATTATCCCGAATTCATGTGCCACTCATGCACTGCTGAGTGTGCTGTTAAACTGTCCTGATATTCACCTTGGAGAGCGTTTGAGCAAATTGAAAGAATATTCACAGAACTTTAATCCAGAGGTAACTCATGCTTAATGTTGTTGTTTTGAATTCTAATCAAAAGTAACATTTTGTATTTAAATAACTCACTTTAACTCATGCTAACTCACTGAGAGGTAGCAAGTGGCCCCTTGAAAAAAGTCTCTGCAAATTGCGGCTAGTTCTCAAAATCTCGTCCTCTTTTCTGTCATGTTGCAAGGTCTTATTTTTTTTTCCAACTCATAGTGTCAGACTTTTTCACAAAACAGCTCATGTTGTCATCAATCCTGGCAGAGCTAGAAATTTTTATTTATCCTTGAAATTTGTTTGGTGTATCTGTAAATTAAGTCTTGGTCTTAGATTTTTCGTATTGCAATGTCTCAGTCTCGGACCAAAGTCTCCAGCTTGAATTTTAAGAAGGTCTTTTAATTAGGATCCCTCTTCAAGGTAACTTACAGATCAATTTTGTGTTCCATCAAACACCTGTGCACACACTCTAATAAGCCGGGGGTGGGCTTTTTTATTTTTGGACCTTCCAAACAGGGGGCTTATTAGAGAGAGGGGGGGGTGGTTTATTCAAAGATTGCCAATAGCCAAAGATAGAAACACACCATGAAGTTAGGATACTGTACCAAACAAATTTAATAGCAACTAGTGGCTCTGTGTTCCTTTGGAATCATAAACATCACACTCCAAAACTAAAACAGATTATTATACATCTATTGACAAAATATAGTAAATATTTTGACATGTACAATTCGCCTTTGTACCGCCTTTAGAGGCTGCATTCACAGTGCATAAACAGGTATTAATAATAATTAATAGTCTATTAACAAATTAAAGCTGCTATTGATTTGTCACTCAGGCAAAGGGAGAGGTTATTGGAAACTTACCAGAACTTGCTCTGATACACAATAAGTTTGCAAGGTGTGTGCAATGATAGATCTTAATTTTAAACTAATCTAAATTATAGAAATATAAAATGAGAGCATGCACTCTGTTCAGTAATAGAAACATGAATAAATGTTTTAGTTTATGAAAGATGTGCTTCAATGAGAAAAACAAGTGCAGAAGAGTCTGTCACACTTTTTGAGTGAACTAAGAAATATTTACAGTTAGTGTTTCTATCAATGAACAGAGCATGTAAGTGAGTTTGATATTCTTTTATAAAATAAGCCACACAAATAGCCAATAAATCCCCCTCTATTCACTCTATTCATATTTAGAGTGCATCACTACAGCCAATCCAAACGTGTGTTATATCTCCTTTTTTATAAGTAAATATATGTTAAAAAGGGATTAATTTATCATGTAACATCTGTAAACACTTCCAAGTTAAATCTACATGTGGCTGAAGTGCAGGTCACTCAATGACATATCTTTTCGGGACATTCGAACTGTTTGCAGGGCTTCTGACATTGTGCACCGGTGCAATTCCACACAATTGACCTCTTGCTGCATCATTTGCATAATCAGTGAAAAAATCGCACAATCGCACAATGTGCGGAAAATGGTTCTGTCTTGTAAAAAGTACAGGAACACAATCATTATTTTTGAAATAAATTATCATTTTTCCTGACTTCCGAAACACAAACACTCTATGATGATGTGCATTAAACAAGGTGGTTCATTGAGTCGGAAAAGAACAAAATCTTTTGAAATCTTTCATCACTTCTAGTTGCATGACAGCTCTATCTGGATTATTCACTGTGATAATATTAATTTCATGCCTGTCAACAATCTTTCAACAACATTCAAGACATGAGCGAGTGATGTTATGAGCCTTGAAAGTGATTACTACTGAATTGTAACAATTATCTCCAAGTTGGAGTTTGGTTCATATAATTATATTAACAATAATGTATTAATATATATTAACATTGGCTCATATTTTGTAGTAATAATAGGATAACATGATTGTATAATTCACAAAGGCCAATCTGTCTATGTTGTCAATTGAATTGCATTTCAATATTTTAACATATTATTAGTATTTTCATCATAGCAAAATTTATTGTTTTGGCTAGTATAATACTATACTTTTTTCATCAATTAATGTAACAGTAGTTTATGTTACATTTCTCTACTACTGAGAACTGATATATTTTTTGCTTATAAGAAAGTTTTGTCCATAGATTTATGTGCAAATTGTCATACATGATACACTCAATGACAAGCATTTTAGTGTGTGTGTGTGGGGGGGGGGAGTGGAGTGTAATTTTCCTGGAAGATTTATATGTGACAGTGTTTGGCCTATTTAACAACAAATAAAAACAGCTTAAACATATGATTATTGATTCCATTACCCAAATATGCTAAAAAACCAATCAAATCTCTAATTAACACCCCCTAAACTATTTGAAATTAAGAAGTGACTGCCACACAATTTGCCACACAATTGGTCTTTTTTGCCACACAATTGACCTTCATAGTGCTGCACAATTCCTTATTTTTGGCCGCTCCCTGTCAGAAGCCCTGTGTATGGAAATTTGGTTTGGCAGAGGAGTGGAACCCAAGATGTAAAATTTAGGTCTCAGTTAAAGCTACATGCAACATTTCATTCACTCATTTCTAAACCTTCTCTCTAATACATTGACCTGCAACTGCCCAGCTAAATCTTGCACTCAGGCCATCAAATTGTTGCCTCTGTCAACCAGATTCCACAAAATCTTGTAATTATTTTTACAAAATCTTGTAATTATTTTTAATAGCCAGCATTCATTTGTTGGTAGTGCTCGTCAGCCACCTATTGGTGGCAGATGCTAGGGCCCTGTTGTTTATTTGTGTGCTAGACTCGTAAATTCCTGAGTGACAGTGAGATCTATCTCAATGCTAGGGCCCTGTTGTTTATTTGTGTGCTAGACTCGTACATTCCTGATTGACAGTGAGATCTATCTCAATTTGACAAAAGCTTAAGGTTCAAGGACAGCAATGTTGATGATGACGGCAAAAAACAAATATAGTGAATACAATAGCTGCATGTTGGAATGCATTGTGATGGTCACCTGCATGCCGTCATTTTGAAAATTAAATGTTGAAAGCTCAGTTTTGAAGTTTTCATGACTACAAATTAAAGTAACCTACAGAAAATGTTGTCAATCTTCATTTACCTTTAAGAAAATCTCATCTATTTTTTTCCATTTAGAAAGCATAACTTGGTCAAAAGAGAAAGCAAACTAGTCATGAATAAGTAATTGTAGGGCAAGCAATAAGTGTGTTTTTTATAAATTACTAAGCAGTTGTCATCAATGTTGCCGTCCTTGTATCTTTAACTCCATTAATGGCTTGCCCAGGAAGCCTTAGCCACAGGTTAGTGCTCTTAATCTGACAGCTATAGCTGGCAGCTGGGCATAAATTTAAACCCTGATTTAAGCTGAGATAAGGAAAATGGAGATAGTTTTAAGACTTCTCTGTGGTGGCCAATCTCTTATATTTTTGCATGGGTACTTATAGACCCGAACCAAAGTACTTGCCTGAGAAGACAAATGCAGTATCAACAGGGCGTGCAATGGAAGCTTTTCATTTTGTCAGCTATGTACCAATCAATGGCCGCTTGTTTGAACTGGATGGACTAAAACCATACCCTATTGACCATGGTAAGTGCACTTTTGTTCAGTTACTGTGCCCACTTTAATTTGTGGGTGACTCCTCCTAAACTGTTGCTACAATTGGTACAGGATTTAATGGAACCAAAACCAATTTTGGAATTGCACACAGTTTGGGCAACCTGCTGATGAAGAGTACATATTAACTGTTTTGTGTTTCTATTTCAGCAACAAATACAGTTTCTAAGTATGAATTTGAATATAGCTCTCTCTCTCTTGACTTATAGGTCCCTGGGGTGAGCAAGAGAACTGGACAGAGAAATTTAGAAGAGTGATAACTGAAAGACTTGGAATAGCCACAGGAGGGTATATATATACTTGTTTACAAATACTAGATTACATTTTCAATGCTGAGTTACATTAATTGTAGTTGGTCAATGAATGTACATTCAGTCTTTATTTGGCATTGATCAACTTGAAGATTGTCTTATATAAAGGATAATTAATGTAGCTATGTAAAATTCTTGAGCAAAATGGCCCATCAGACTGACGCTTATCTCCAGTTTCTGTAGTGTTAATCCGATGAGAATCTTTGACTTCCCCTGGACTGGATATATGCTTTTATTTACCCAGGGTAATTCCTTTGAACAATAATTTTACAAAATAAATGACTGTTATCAATGGAAGCCCTTACATGTTCGCTTCATGTTTTTGTATGGAGTGGTAATGATCCTTCCACAGGTTCACCAATAGGAGGGGGCGTAAGGGTTTGCAGTGTCATTTTTGGTGCTGTTTTTTGGAAATTCTTATTTTAACTTACGATGCTTTGGTTTTTTAAGACTAGGAGGTTTGCAGGTTTTATTGATTTTCAGCCATGTTTATCAGAGAAAATGTGTTTGCAGACCTCTTCAGTATCAGCCATCTCACCTCCAGTTGGTCTTTTACTTCCTTTCAATGCTCAAGTTGGGCTAACTTTTCAACAAATCTGATGCCACAAAAACACATCTGGGTGGAAGCAAAAAATTATTGGGGGGGCACAGTTGGAATTTTAATAGTTTGTCATAAGATCTGAAACTCCTTTTCAAAAGTTATTGTGGTTAACCAAAGAATTATTGGGGGGGGGGCAGTGCCCTCCGGACCCCCCAGTTCCACTGCCCATGAAACAAGGGAGTGGCACCAGTCAGAAGGCCTCATTAAAACATACAATCAGTAGTAATGATGGACAGTGTGTATAAAAAAAAATTTGACAGGGGTTATTTTCTTTTCTGCCTCATCTTTTTTTTTGTTTACACAAACTTCAATTAACAGTTTTGCTGAGCAATAGAAACTCCAGTGTTATAGTTATAAATATTATTTTGCTTTGCAGGGAACCATACCACGATATCAGATATAACCTGATGGCTGTAGTTGCAGATAGAAGACCAATTTATGAGAATAAGCTTCAGAGTGTGAAGCAGCAAAAGTAAGGATATTTAATTTAACACAATCTTTTGACTTAATTAACTCAAAGCCGCATATAGCACATAGACAGTGACACTGAATAAGAAATTATGTTCTACTAGAAAATCAAGAATACTGCAGTGTGAATACTGCAGTTCTTTACATCCTTCATAGTCCACATCATGGGAGGCACTGCCCCCCCCCCAATAATTTGGGCAGGCCCCCCAATAATTTTTGGCTATTAACAGCAACTTTTGAATAGAAATCTCAGATTTTGTAACGAACTGTTACAATTTTGGCACTGTGCCACCCCCAATAATTTTTTGCTTCCACCATCCAATGATGCACATGAAAAGGATATGAATGGTTCTAGCCCATTCATATCCTTTTCATGTGGTCTGTGAAGGATGTACAATAAACTATATACAAAGATCTTTACATAATTATGTAGTATTAACCCTAAATAATTTGTAATCAGTTCTGTCATTCATTCTCTTCATTTTAGAGACGAACTTGTTCAAACCTTGAAGAAGGTGAGTGTAGTTCTCTAGTTTATACATTTGTGCATCAAATGTCATGATGTTTGATTGGTTTTTTTAAAGCATTTCTTAATCAAGTTCTTCAATTAAGCCATCCCTTTAGAGCTCAGAGTTTGAACTAAACTTCTCTAATCTAGTAGAAAAGCTTTAATTTCTATTTCTTGCTTCATGTTTTAAGGTACTTTCAAACAGCATAAGATTATGAACACTCCTTTTGTCTTGTTTAACTGCCTTGATCTTATATAACTTTGTGTTGCCTTAGACAACATTGGATTATGGTCAATCTCCCCAGCCCCTTCTCACAATTTAAGAGCTCTGTACAAAAATGGCCTAAGTGACGATTTTAGGTTGAATATTAAAATAAAAAAAACAGTTGTAATTGTTTCTCAGTCTATTCAGCCTTAGCTTCTAATGGAAGACCTTAAATTGAATAACCCCCTAGGAGGATGCAATTGTTACGTACTATACAATAATTGTGTGCCTTCCAAAACTTATTAAAGAGCATATATGACACGAAATCAGTATTTCAATTTTCAAAAAGTGTACTATAAAAAACATTGCCAAGTTTGAGAAACATTTGATGAAAGTCTGCCAAGATACGGCACATAGAGTTTTGAATTTTTCCCACTAAAAGTGTTCCCTCCTAAAGACCAACAACATAACACAACAGTTTGCATGCACCTCACCTCAGTTCATCCAAAAGCAACTTTAAAACATCTGTAACTAATAGAGTTTCTATCAAAAACTCTAGCAGTTACAGATGTTTTAAAATCAAATTATCTCAGTCTTTACTTCATGGCACCATATTAGATGGACTGAAGTGAGTCAAACATAACCTGACTAAGGCGAGTCTCACGTGACCTGTTATGTCATTTTGTTGGTCTTTTGGAGGGGACACTTTTAGCGCCACATCTTGGCGTACTTTCATTGTATGTTTCTCAAAACTGGCAAACTAATGTTTTTTATAGTGCACATTTTGAAGATCGAAAAACTGTACTCCTGTCATATGCTCTTTAAATCTTGCAAGTTTTCCATTTTGGGTCACTTATTATGCAGACAGTCAAGACTTTGAACTTAAACTTAAAATACATGATGTAAATACTGTTAATGCTCCTAACAAACATTACTGGTAAACAGCTATACAACTAAGAAGTTTAAATGATAGTAAACAGCCCTAACAGTCTCTAAAACTATACTAAAGCTAGAATTATTTGTTAAAAGTTTAAACTTTTTAAAGATGAGCCAGTTCATTAACATATAAGTGCAGCTGTTTTGATTTTAATTTTTATCACAGATGCTAGACAATTCAAACTGTCCAACAAAGACATTAGTATCAACTGCTCATGATTCCCAAACAACTCGAGGCCTAACCAGCTGTGACCCTTCAGAAGGGAGCAGGGACAACCAGAGCAATACACTAACAGCCTCCAGTGCAGCTACACAAATATTACAAAGTCAGAACAGGCCCTCCCCAGAACAGGCCCAAAGGGAAGGGCAGCAATTAGAAGACAGAAGTAGTGGGGTTGAAATATCTGCTGAAGAGGCTATCAAAGGACTTGTACCAGAGAGCGAGATGTCTCTAGCTGCTCTCAAGGCTTCAATGGCTGCTTCAAAAGAACTGAGTGCAACATGCAGTGATTCCTCGTTACAATTTCCATCATCAGACAGAAAGGCTGCTAGGGCAGAGCTTGTCAAAGGGGGTGGTGTGACTGAGGTCCACAAGCTTGGAACCTCTAATATTAGGAAATCAAAGAGACTACTGCCTGAATCAGATATTGACTCATCTCCTCCTAATAGCCCAGGAAATGGGGTAAGTCCATCAAAAGGGTGCAAAGACTACCATTAGGTATCTGAAAAATGATAGTATTAATGTTTACAATTTTAATTGTAATGATAAGCTGCTTAGCCTTCAGAAGCATCAACCAACACTGAGCCACTCACTCACTTCAATGTTATTTTGTTAAAACAATTTTGTTAAATTGTTTGACCATGATTGCTAATTCATAAAAAAACTTATTTTTGTGCATATTATTATAATAAACACCCTACTTATCAGTTTTCACATTTACATTGAGTTAACATCTATAGTTACACCAGGTGCAATTTGTTTGATTTGATTTTCTTTATTTTGCCAATATTTATACATACATATACAATGTCATATATATACCGAGATGCAAAGCGTTGTGGTACAAATCTAGAGCTAGACACCAACCCTGAGGGGGATAGTTTTTTAGTATTTACCAGAAGATAGGGATAAAGTGCACTTCATTTTTCAAAGAAAGGACAAAATTTAAGTTATTTTTCTATTTCTAGCATGCAGGCTTTGTGTAAATTTGAGTTTCATTTACATTCTTCAGGTTTTTTGAAGAACAGAATTTATGCCATGGATTTTAAGCAAATTTTGAAAGAAAAAAATTTGTCCTAACCATTAAAACCAAAAAGCCAAACCTTGTTGTCCTCTTCATGTTTTCTGGAACGGTTCTTTGTTTAAAGCAATCATTTCCTTGACGTCTATAACTAACAGGTAACACAGCGCCATTTTGACTACTGCCTCAATATCAACTAATAATAATGGATATTGCAAGATATGGGAGCCAATCAGGGGGCACAAAAAGTATATTGGTTGCTTTGGTAAATATTAAATATACTTAATATTAAATAGTGCAGACAAGGGGTTCCCAGGAAACCAATAGGTTAATTGTTAATTTCTTTTTGTTGTTCATTGTTTTTGGTTTCATGCTGGCATTTCATGTTATTTTGCCCAGGGTAGTACGACCGAGACAGCCCCTTCTGAGGAGAACTATACCTCTGATAGTGATGATGAGGTATACTGGTACTCTGACCGTAAGAGACTGCAGGCTCAGCAATCAGCTGGTGAGGGTCAGCAACAGTCAGGTTGGTGGATGATATTTTAAATGGGCCTTCATATTGTCCACAGTCAATTGATCATCAGTCTAGTGCAGTCGCACTTCAATGTTGATGATGATGATGATGTCTAGTATTAGTGATGATAAATATGATAACATTTGCTAATATAATGTTAATCATGATGGTAATGGTGATTAGAATGGTGATGAGAATGATGATGATAAAGATAATGATGATTGTGATAATGATAACATTTGCTAATATAGTGTTAATCATGATGATTTATGGTGATGAGAATGATGATGATTGTGATGACATCAATAACGATAATGCTGGTTATAATTATATAATGATAAGATATTGATAAAGTGCTTGCACCGACGCCTTCCTTGTGGAGAGAGGAGTCCATAATACATTAAAAACCAATATCCCTAAATCAGGTTTTGAGAAATTGAGCTCTGAAAAAGTGGTTGGGGGTGGGGTAGGGGGGTCTGTGTCACAACACCCACCGCCTCCCCCGACAAAATTGGGTTCCTTAAAAATACCATCATTTTGACTTCTTCCCTAAGATGATAATGATGATGGTGCTAGAAGTGTTTAGGCCCATTGGTGTACATATCAAGCTTGGGCTTAGTGATGTACCAATGAAGGTTGTCCAGTTTTCTTTCAGATGATGATAAGATCAATAATAAAGGACATTAAAACAAAGTCCTCAGAGTCTATAATTGGGTTTTAATACCTCTTGGATTTAATGAAGAATGTCAACTAGTTTTGCTGTCCATGTCTTTTTAGCTTAACATCTTCTCAAAGGATGAACATTTTTATAGGAAACTCCAAGCTTTCGAGTCCTAACAGATCAAAAATGAACCCAGACAAAGAGGAAAAATCAGTTGAACCAGAATCAGATTATTATGCTCGACAGCTTGGCGACTGCTCAGACGAAGCTAAGGTAAGGGCCAAACCCTACACTGAAATCTGTCAGATACTAACATATCTAACTTCTCCTTACACTACTTATACAAAATGAGACACTTGGTAACGAGAAAATGAGAATGGATCAGATATAGTTCAACTACTGGAGATGAAAAGCAAAGTTCTCCTTAACTGGTTATAAGAAAAGTGTGGTTTTATTTGGGAAAATTTAGCAACGCATCATTTGACGTATTTAGGCCGGATTGAAAGGGTTAGCAACAGTTTTTGGTAAGTAATTTCAAAATTGAAATCATTTATTCCTATGGTAGATTTTTTTCAAGTATTGTGAACCCACGAATCATTTGATAATTTTAGGGATCAGTTGACTGTAAAACTTTCAGAATTGTTTTTTATATTAGTAGGAAATTTGATAACTTCGATTTAAAACTCCTTTTGAGTCCTACTTGTTTTAAGAAGACTGGCTGCTAGACTTAAAATAACCTCTGAACATTTTTCTTAAGTAATTCTAGCATTAACTATCTGTTACTAGTTAAAAGAGGCAAAACAATAGTTGAATTGAATAGAGATACGACAATTGGAATTTAGATTGTTTTGATTAATTAGTCTATCAGTTTTTCTTGAACAAATAATTGCAAAAATTCCTTCGTGCGAATCAGAGCGAAAGTCTGGAATACTATTCCAAAATTTACGGGACTCAGAATTTTTTCTGATCACTCAATTTGGAGAGCGCCTTCTCTCCATCGTTATATAACAAAGTTTCAAAGATTCTATATTAATCATTCGAGGGGTAGAATGAATATATACAGTAGCTTAAGGCTATTGGGCATATCGAGCGAACGTATGTCCAGCGGGAATAGACAAGATCTTAACCTGTGACTCGCCTCCCCATGTGAGTCTGTAGTTCAGTGGGTAGAGCATCTGACCGGTAATCAGAGGGTTGCGGGTTCGATTCCCGTTAGGGATTTTTTCAGATCACTCAAATTTGAGAAGTGGTTTCCCCTTGTTCATTCTATACAATACCGAGTTGCTAGTAGATGCAAGACGTATGTCCAGCGGGGAATAGACAAGAACTTATCCTGTGAAGTCCTCAGCTCCCCATGTTAGTCTCTTAGCTCGGTGGGTAGAGCATCTGACCGGTAATCAGAGGGTTGCGGGTTCGATTCATTCTATCACCAGCTTGCAAACTTCTACATAAATCATTTGATAATATCATATAGCATTGGCCATTGAGCATATCGAGCTAGCAGATGCAAGACGTGTGTCCAGCGGGGAACAGAATAAAACTTATCCTGTGACTCGGCTCCCCATGCGAGTCTCTGTAGCTCAATGGGTAGAGCATCCTACCGGTAACTAGAGGGTTGTGGGTTCGATTCCCGTCAGTGACTCGGAATTTTTTCTGATCATGCACTCAACTTGAGGAGCGCTTTCTTTCCGACTACATCTAAGAATGTTGATAATATTGGTACCATAATGCAAGGAAAAAATGACGGTATTCGAGCATCCTAATAGCAAATTAATTCGAGTAGTTGTGAAACGTTATAGAATCAAAGAATCTAGATACGTTTCTCTAAAAAAAAGTATGATGGCGTTTTTTCATTTTGGTACAGGAATCATTGGGTGAGTTGCGACAGGTTGAAAAGGAGATTACACTTTGCGAAGTAAACCTGAAGGAGGAGACGGAAAAGAGACGCAAATATTATGTGAGTATAATAGGCTTGTAAGAAGTTTGCCGGTTAGAATTTACGAACGTTTCATTTAAATTTACACATATATCGCCTCGTGCCTAAGCCTTTGTTGCCCTTGACCAGCGGTAAGCTGTTCCGACCGCTGGTCAAGGGGAACGAAGGCGCTGAGTACAAGGGTGATGGTGAACATATATTTGACCAGAGAAGGGAGATTGGAGTTGGGCACTCGTTTTAAAGTGTCTTTGACACGAAACTGTTTTTTGCCAGCAAATAGATTAACATCAGATAAACACAAATCCGAAGTTCAGGGGAGTTTCGATAAACACTCGCGAAGTTACAACTATTTTTTCAAGAGTTTTTTTTCTTCAATTTTGGTGCCCCAATACGATGTACAGATATAAATCTTGCAGGCGGTTGGATGATTTTTTATTTTAGCGCGAAAATCACAGGGCACGGCGTTGACACCATCTTGGTCGAGCTTCCCCCAAACCCCTCTTTCAATTCTCGCTTGCTCCTAATACCGCTCGACCACGAAATTCAAGATGGCGGCAACGCCGTTCTCTGTGGTTTTCCGCGCTAAAATCACTTATTCTTTTTATTTGTTCCTTGGACAGGTGGACCATTGCCGTCGCACACATAACTACGATCATTTCATCTGTACGTTCCTCACAATGTTGGCAGAGCAGGGCCACTTTGCCAAGATGGTCGAACAGCAGGCACCGCTAAAGAGACGCCTAGCACAGAGCAACTCGCATAGGAAACTGGCTAAGCGTACTTACAAGAGAAAGGCGAAATAATGAACTAATGAGTTTGATGAAAGGACGTCGTAATGGTGTCGAAAGATGTCTTGTGCCGTTGCCTACTTGCAGGCCACTGGATGTTTTTAGCGCGGAAAATCACAGGGTGCCGCCATCTTAGCTTTCATGGTCGGGGGCCCGAAAACTAGGTTTTTCACTATCCCCCAATTTTTTCTCCTCCCTCTTCCCCTCCCTCCACTTTTCCATTTTTACTCGATCCCATTAAATGCAACGCCGTGTCCTGTTATTTTTGGCGCTAAAAAATACATCCAATTGCCTGCAAGCAGGCTATCTGGTCTCGCTGAGAACCCTTGTTCCTAGGCAGATGAGAAAAAGAATAAGTGGGCTTGGTCCGAATTGCTGATAAAACCGGCGAAATTTCTTCATCAGGGTGCAACTGGACGACACATTAGAATCTTGCTTTCTAGCCTAATGGAGTCGTGGGCAACATTTTGAAAGCCCTAAGAACAAAGTTATCGTAATTAAACACTTATATTGATCAGAGTTCAATGGTTAGGGCTCTTCAATATTTTTATTAATTCACCAGCGTACAAAAGTTAGCTGGGGGAGGGGATAAAAGGACAAGTGTACCTTAAACACTGCTTCAAATGATTTTAACTGCGTCGTTCTGCAATGTGTCGGTTTTAAAGGAGGTAGTGTTTGGAAAGGGTACGTTTTTGTAAGCTTGTTAGAATGATGAAAAGCTGAATCTTCCCATAATTAGAATTGATAGTAACAGCGACTACAACAACTTCAATACAACGGCAATAAAGAAAATATAGTGATTAAATGATAATGATAATTTATTAGATGCATGCATGTATTTGGTTACAAAAATACGAGTGTTCTTATTACTCCTATAGCAGCTGCGTTGATTCGTTTATTTCTGATACTCGACTTTAAAATTTCATATACGGTATTTATTTGAATACGTGCCCGGAGATAAAGTTTTGCTCTTTTTAGGGGGCGTTTATTCGAGAGAGGACGCTAATTCGAATAATACGGCATGTAAACAATCGTGAACTGGAAAATAATAATAAAATAACCGTCCTATTATAAAATTAAAAAGTACGTATAAGTAAGATATGTGCCTGGATCAACAGTAGAACAAAAAATATAAGTATTTTCAATGTTTTGTCGCGCGCAGTTTGAATAAAGAAGAACGTTTTTCTATAATATTGTTTCGTTTTAGTTTGCATAACCCTAACTCTTTCACACATATACTTATACTATTAGCAACGAATAGTTTCTATTGATAAGGTTCATTTATTTAACTTGATTCTTGGTGTAGATCTTGATTCCATACAACGCTGGAATTTGGGGAAAGTCCATCTTGACAGTTCCATTAAACTAGCATCAGAAATCCGAAAATCTCTTGCACGTACGGCAAGGTAAAGCCGAGGTTTTGAAATTAAGAAGAAGATCAGTAAAGAGAAACGTTCAAATTAATTTCTAAACAGTTCTGTATACCAAGGCATAAAAATTTTCCACCTAGCTAAAAAATGCCTCTTGGTTTAAAGTCCCTATCAAGCTTATTTTTTTAAGTTCCAGAGGAAAAGTAGAACCCATTTATAATAGTAATTTTCAAAAATAAAACCTTTTCTTACCGTTCCTGTTACATTTTTTAGACTTGAAGCGTGCAATGATGACGTAGCAGGAGGTATTTGACGTATAAACTGTATTATGCAAGAACCGTTACGAAATGCCTTGATTTGTCGCAGGATCAATTAAGATCTTTCAGCCAAACTG
>JAOBRD020343109.1:31830-53928 GCA_027575215.2 Hydrozoanthus sils | reverse complement strand
AAATACCTGGAAGAGGGACACAGAGATAGAAATGAAGAAATTGGATATGTCTTGGACGGACGCCAACAGGAAAGCCCGAAGTCGTGTGCGTTGGCGTTCTGTGGTAGATGGCCTATGCTCCGCAGGGAGCTAAGGGCCTAAGTATGCTTTATATTACGTCTCCCGATGTGCTTCATTACGTATCTCCTTATTCGAGCCACGTGACAGGCTCTGACGTAAAGGGCGGATTAGGTTTAATGTAATAATTGACGTAAACTTAATTTGAATAAGGTTAAATAACTTCTACAGAGTCGTAAAGTGATAAAACAGATACTCCTTAACTCACCAAGAAACTATTTGCAAAATAGAACATATTGAGGCTGATTGCAAAGCGTTTAAAAAAAAACTGAAAGGAAGATTTAGCTGCACACACAAAAGATATATTAGTTCTTATAAGAAATACTGAAACCTTCGGCGAGTAGGTATACAACAGCTAACATTTTACCGTTCCTGCACTGTATAACGTTATTGGTCTCGGGTCCCGTCCACACTGTGCCGGATAAATTCGTATCCGCAACTTTAGCACTCAAACTGGAACAAAAGTTCTCCGTCCATACTGATGCACCCAGCCAGCATTTTCAAAATTCTTCCATTCTGGAGACCGTTTTCGAAAAGTTCCGTTTTAGGAGAGCAAATATTCCGGATTCTAACGGATCAGTGTGGAAGGAAGGCGTATCCGAATAAATAAAGTTGCGGATACAAATTTATCCGGCACAGTGTGGACAGGGCCTCAAATAAAACTTTTGTTAAGTCTGTGTCCATTCGAGCAGCTAAAATTTGATAATCCTGTACGTAAGTCTAACGCCAAAAAACTTGGTTTGATCATTTCAAAGGTTTAAATTTCTCGCACACCACCATTTTAAATAAGCCAGTTCGACATTTCAGAAACACGTGCGCGAGTAGGGATAAAATGTAAAATTCATGAAACTTAAACAAAGGAACACAATGAGGCGGGAAGGGAATTCATTATTATTGCTTTCTTAAGTTTGATGAATATTTCATTTCAACCCGACGCGTGCTTGTGTTTCTGAAATTCGAACTGGCTTATTGTGACGTGTTTTGGTTGCAGTGCCAGTCTCGACTCTCAGTAAAAACAATAGCAAAGAACGAGAGGGAGTCTGGCACTGCATTCGAAACACGTCCAATTTAAAAATGGCGGCATGCAAGAAATTCAAACTGCGGAAATGACCAAACTAAATTTTCTGTCCAGAATTATTAAATTTGATATGTTGATAAGTTTTATTTGAGACCATTAATGTTAAACAGCGGAGGATTCCACTGTAAAATGTTATTAGTTTAAATCACCGCCGTAGAAGATGCAAATCAATTAAATGGCTTACTAGGCACTCGCACTATTGTCACATTGCACAACTTGAAGGCTCCTGGATATTTGCCGTTCCGTTGAAAGAGCCCTGACGAAACTGCTTCCATGAGAACGCGTTACCACTTGTTTTACTGCAATGATTTGAAATTTTTGCAATTGCAGTGTCTGAAAGAACGATGTTCCAAATATTCAGCTTGGTAATAATTCCAACGAAAGCTTGTGCCCTCGCAAAGCCACCTCCATAAGTGTCTTGATCGTTGCCTATAGCAATTTTTCCGTTTCCTTCAACTGTGTTTCCAGCGGCAAGTTTACCACTGGCCTTCTCTGTTCCATCAATGAATATTTTGTACGCACCGTTTTGGCTTTTCCAAGTGGTAACTACGTTGTGCCACTTGCCATCGTTGGGGACCGTAAAATTATGTTCACGCCTGCATCGAAAAATTAAATTCCTTCTTTTAGGTCCTCTTTACGTGGAGCGAGTTGTCCGGGCAAGCCGGGAAATCTATGTTATTCCGATTTTCCCGGCTCTATTGTATTTTACCTTTTCGTTTACATGTAGGCGGGCTATCCCGGCTAGCCGAGTTTCCCGTCTCTATTGCATTTTTCCCTTTCGTTTACATGTAGGCGTGCTATCCTAGTTTTCTGAGTTTCCCTTCTCGGTTGTTTGTTTAGTGTATGTAAAGGCGTTGTAACCGAAATATCTCGGTCAGGCAGGCAAGAATTAATAACTTAGGGCCCGTTTACATGAACCCGGGTTGGCTGCCAACCCGGGTCAGGTCGCCAACCCGGGTCAGCCCTTTTCCGGTCAACCGCCTGCAACTGTTTACATGAACTCGTTGTCTGACCCGGGTCAACCCTTCTTGCCGGGTTACCCGTTGCGATACCCGGGTTGACCAGCCTCGGCGGGTTGGATTTTGACAATTTCTTTCATGTAAACACGGGTTCACTTAACCCGGGTCCATGTTAAGTGGTGGTGAATCTGAACCCGGATTGGAATCTTCACACTTGTTACATCGTGCGTAACTGAATGTTTGGTATGATATATTTCTGTGTGTTGTCTTTGCTACGCCAATACATCAAGTATTGCTTTATATTGCTAACCGTGTTAACAATTTCCGAGCAATCTCTGCTGCTTCGTTATCATTAATAGTTATAAAACTACGTGGAACTGAGCCAAAAAAGTATTATTACGATATAGAATTAGACGACTTTTAGTTTTTGAAATAAATTAAATTCGCGTACTTGTCTTAGGCTTTTGATTTGACCTTGCATATTCGTAAACAAAATATCTCTATTATTTGTTTGATTTAGTTCGGTTCTCAAGGGAAAGACCCTTCAGCTCTTCTACCGTGAGAAAACCTAGTTTTAGACTATCTTCAAGCCAAGTTTTGAGAATCATTCGTGAATTTAGTCTTGATTCAAAGGAATAAACGAAACTATCTCTAGACTTGTAAAAATGTAAACAACTTAGGGTAGTCGTGGTTCAAACAACCATGGTTTACTATGCAATGATCGAAAACGCTGAAATCTGAAAACTGTGTTTTACCTTATAAAAACTTGAATAAATCACAGCTTACTTATTCTGTGATTTAGATAAATTTGTAGGATGCTTTTAAAAATTGAAACGAATAACTTAAAATAGATTCTAAGTAATTATTTCAAGTAACGCAACAGCCTTTTTTAGGATTGAAGTCTTCAAGTTTACGAGTTGTTGAATACTTGTAATTTTGTATAAAAACTGCATTAAGCCCTTGTGCTCAGCTAGAGATTACTATCCGAAATAATAAGAAACTTGCTTAAAACAGTCTGGAAAAAAACATAAGAGGAACAGCTTTTAGAGACAGTAGTAGTTGTACTTTGGAGGAGAAAGAAGATTAAAGAAAAGATTCAAGAACAGCAGACAAGACTAAACGCGTAATAGTCTCAAGGACAACATCACAACAATTGCTTTCTGTCGCCCATTTTAATTTTCTAACAAAATACCCGCGAAATGAAAATATCGAAAACAGTCTTTCGACTGAGCCGCAAAGTTGCCAACCCGGGTCAGGCTGTTAGCCTACCCGGGGTTGGCGACCTAACCCGGGTTGACAGGCCAACCCGGGTTCATGTAATTAACAGACCCTTAGCAACCGGGCGGTGGTACGAAACATGTTTACGCTAAACTTGTATCGGCCATATACTTACATTGCAAATACTTAAATTATCCCACCAATGGCATAAAAGACAACTTTCTAACCTCTTTGATAATAATCTTCGTTACGCCCATCAATACTAGATATGCTGCAAAAGCTAACTTCTACAAAGCACGCTTTAGAACAAATGTTAAAACTACATCAGCTTTAGTAGCTGATCTCTGGCAGCAGATACCAAAACAAAAGAAAGATTCTAACATATCTCTTTTTCCAAAACAAATCAAGAAACACCTTTTATTGAAACAGATGAAGTGTCCAAATCAAGTCGCCTTTGTTTAGCATTTTGTCCTTGCGCGCATTGTTTTTGTTTGAGTTGTTTTTGTTCTTTTTCATGCCTAGCTAAAAATTGCCACTAAATATGACTAGTGTCTAGCTAGAAAACCTACAGTTTATTTAGACACTAGGCATTTCCTTCATTGTCATCTATATTTAGTTCTTTGTCCTGCATGTTTGTTTTACTGCATGTTTGTACATACTATATTTAGTTCCTTGTCCTGCATGTTTGTTTCACTGCATTTTTGTACATACTATATTTAGTTCTTTGTCCTGCATGTTTGTACAATAAAACAAAAACTTATTCAAAGACTTTGTAACGTATAAGTATGCTCATTACTCCATGACACTGTAATTGTATTTAGTATTTGTAATTTTTTTGCGCAGCTACCTGTAATCCAGCTGCCAAGGCAATATTTTAACCTAAATATATTTATTTCGTTTCTCACTGACTTGTAAAATATGGAAATGGCCGTGCGCACGCTACTGGTATACATTTCCGTCACGATTCTGGTTTCAAAAAATGAAGACGTTTATGCTGCTTAAACACTGCCTAAACGCTGCCTAAACTGCTGCCTAAAGCCTGGTTCACACATGTGAGATAAGCACACGCACAAGCATAAGGAACCGGTGTTCACACACGTGAAACAATACAAGCACAAGAAAATGAAGAACACGCGTGCGCAGGAGGAGTGGTGACGACAAGCTTATGCTTATGCTTGTTTCACGGATGTTCACACTGGTGAAACTGACGACATAAGCATAAACACAAGCACAACAGAATTTAGGAAAACGTTTCTTTTTCTTGTGCTTGTTCTTGTGCTTATTGCACGCATGTTCACACTTGGATTTTCCTGTGGTTATGCTCGTGCTTGTGCTTATCTCACAAGTGTGAACCAGGCTTAACTGCCTTAAATACTGCCCTGAAAACTATTTTGATTCGATCTCTCTAAGCGAGAAGATTGCGATTACATTTGCTAGGTAATTTTCGAGGTTTCGGTTAGCTCCGGTTATTTTGTTTGTACGGTGAAATAATTTTATATCAATTCTCAGAACTATATTTAAGTTGACTACCTCGTTTCTAATCATGAATAGTTTCTTTTCAAAACGTTCTTTAGATAAACATATGTCAGTTAATTCATCATAATAGGCTTAAAATATGTATGAATTAGATGTTTACTTCTGTTTTCAATGTACTCTAAAGTGTTTCCCTGTTGTACCGCTTGTCAAAGCTTACTTAACAAATATTTTTACTTAGTGTCGAAAGCTAAAAACCAGCTATAGAAACGCACTACCCTTTCAAATTGATCATGCAGTGTCTTTTGACCCGTTTCATATGATATCACTATATGAGGCGCCGTGGCTCGATCACACTGACATGAAACGAATCGAATTTTAAGAGTTTTTGTGGCCAAATTAATATATTTTGAACGGCTGAATTTATTCAAAGGCAAAGACACATGAACTGCACATTCCAACTACGAACTTTTGCAGAAACAAAACGCAACAATGTTTTAACCCATCTTCGATCTTTGAAGTTAACAAGCAGAAATTTCCATTCATGAATCATGATTATCACCGGACAAGCTATCGAAAGAATCTCGAAAGCGCACAACTTTTAAATAAAACCTTTGAAATGTGCAGGTAGCACTTGTTTCCATGTTAACTAATTCTGTAAACTGATTAAGTAATACAATATGCCGGACAAAAATATATTTACGGTTCTTTCATGTCAACACCAGTCGCGTGCAGACGGCCAAATGTGAAATGAATGACCAGCCCCTGCATGGCTACATGACGGCGACAGCAGTACTAACTAATTTCCTTCTACATCCAAGGGGCACTTCCGTTTAATGTATTATGCAGCAATCGATACCACAATTGCATGTGTCCGCACCCGATTCAACCAGGAAGACTTCAAGGTTTACCAAAGTGCACAAGAACTTCTTCTGAAAGCGGCAGCAGGCAAAAATTACGACGAAGGGCTTCTAAAAGTGATGGCTGTGTATGACACTGACCTGCAGAAGTACAAACTCAAACCCCAATTGTCCCTTCTTCCAGAGGTAGTGCAGGCAATGAGGTATGACACCTCCCGCTTTGACATTAATTGAATTGCAACATTTTCTCCAGTCCATCAATAAGGGTCGCAAGCTTCTGCTGAGTGAGATTTGTACTCTTCGTAAGCTTTTGCTTGTCATGCCAGCAACCAACGCCATCAGCGAGCGCTCCCTCTCCGCCTTAAAGCGGGTCAAGACCTACCTGTGTTCCACAACAGGAGAGGCCAGGCTAAACCATCTCTTGCTTCTGCGTGTTCACAAAGAATTGACAGATAACATCGACATGGTTGGGATTGCTTATTTGTTCGTAGGGGACAACCAGCGACGAAAGCAATTATTTGGGAAGTTCACAGAGTATGACCTTTCGATGAAGTTTGTGTCTGCATCAAAGGCAACACAGACAGACTGAGAGTACGAGTAACCCCTATTATATTTTCACCAACTCCCGGCGAGCTACTGAGGGAAAAGTGGGCTTATAACTAAACAATATTCTAGATCACTAGTCCTTCTAGATGTCCAAAAACGTTTTCAAAACAATTTGTTTGTGTTTCGTAATGAATCGTTCTATATTTCATTGCTGGGCAAAGACGTGTTTTTGATAGTTCTTATCACGTTTAACCGGAGACAGTCTGGGAACCTCTAACAAAATACTCTTTTACAACAATATTACTTTTCTATTATCGAGACGGTGATTATTCAAAAAGTAATGCCTGAAAATGGGATGCTCCAGTACTAAGTAAATTCTGCATACATAATTACTTGAATAATCAAAACGTTTTGTGATCACGTGATTTGTGAGTCGAGTGCGTCCTGTCAAGACAGTACCCAGAGGGGTACGATGATTGTGCTCGATGTATGTACGCAACACCCAAGGCATAAATGATATGCTCATGGCGTTTGCTGTTTTTGTTTGAACTTCACTTTACACTCACTCTTCAAACTACCCATGCAAAGTCTGAGAAAAATGGAAACTATCGAAAAAGTTTTCGACACTCTATCACTGCATCAAACGGTGTTTAAAAAAATGGAAACACGTTTTAAAACAATCTCAATTTCTTTAAGCAAAACGGAGAACATGAAAATGTGAAAATAACTAAGCTAAAAGAAGAAACTGAGAACACGTAGAATGAAAAATTATCGCATAACTCACGTCAAATTTCGCCGAAAATTCGTCGAAATTCCTCGAAAACTCGGAACATTTCTCTATATTGTTTTCTTCCGAAATTTCGGCAAAATATCGCTGACTGTATAACAATGGTATTGTAATTTTTTCGCAGGAAGTTCGTTGTCCGAAATGTCGCTTGCGTTTAGTTTTACCACTACTGTGACGAACAAGTGGTAAAGTATTTGGACCGCTAGTTGACAAATAAAGTAATGAACTAATAGAGTAAAAGCCGATATCGGATTTTAAAGAAAAATTCATTGATTATTAAATATACATACAGTAATATATACATTGAGAGTAAAACAAACAGATATCGACAACCTTTGATGGTCGAATCAAGTACTCATGAACTACAAGAACTCAAATACTCCCGGGTGAGTATAGATTATATTACAATAAATATACTGTGTTGTAAATACGACTGTGAACATTGTGATTTTTCCAAAGTGTTTGGTTCTTTTTATATCGAACGTTGATCTAGTGGTTTACAGGGCGATGGCGGTGATTGGAAAGGTGAATACTGTTGGAGGAATCCAAAAATTCTGTCACTATAATGTTATGTAGGTGGATGAACGAAACGTGCACTTTAACCAAATTAAAAAAAATGTTAAATATGTATAAATGTTTAAAGAATTATATAGCAAATGCAACATTTCTTACCAGTTAAAGCCCAAATAAAAGCAGAGCTTCCTTTTGTTGAGAAGGAGAAGTATCTCGTTCGTCCTGTTCCTTGTAGCGTAAGACAAAAATGTTTGGTCACCACTATCCGTGTAACTTACGTAAAAGCTAATCGTCATTTGTCTAAGACTCGGAACAGCGTTCATGATGACATAGTCTGTTGAACTCCTTCTGGGAAACTTGACATCAAAGCTGGATTCAGAATCTAGAAAAAGACATAATATAGCTTTTATTATTAAAGTAGTTGTACTAGGTTGAGGATATTACACCCCTTTAAGCTATTTTTAATACTTACCCTATGTTTCAATTGAGGTGGACAGTGGCAAAATATCTACTGAACGCAGAAGGCGCGAGGTAGATATTCGTTAAGCCACTATTCATCGAAATCGAAATGGGATAAATGCTTTAGTATATACCAGCGATGCAACTGATCTACAGAACTTTCCTTCAAGACAAAAGTAAGATTGTAATTTCTATTGAATCACAGAGCGTGACGAAAATAACGCATGAGCAGCCTAATTTACAACAACAAATGTAAAAAAAGCTTACATACCTTGTAATACTTTTAAACCAAATTTTGTTGCCTTCTTGGTGTTTTGATCTAAGCATTTTCTGTAGTTTTTTCAAAATCGTTTTCTGAAACGGACGCATTTTGTTTCGCGTCATTATCTACTATTTCGGAGGTAAATATTGAGTAAATTTTCACCAAAGTGGAGGTGAATATACTTGGCTTTCATCATTATTCACTGAGGTGAATATTTACATTAGCATATACCCAAACAGCGAATCAGTGAGAAATTGCTTTTTTCCAAAAGAAGATGAATATTACTAGGAATAAATTTAAAAAAAATCGTCGCGAGACTGAGGCCAAGAACGAGATCAACATCTTCGTTTGCAGCTGTGTGTTCAGAGTTTGAAATTTGCAAAAATATGTTCTGTGTTTTCTGAAAAACGGCAATCAAAGAGCCAAAACCAAGATAGAGTTTAGTTATCGCTCATGGGGACAGAATTGAAGTTGAAGATGAACTGACAGTTTAAAAGATAATTTTAAAACGTGCCGGTGCCGCCATGAGTGAGACCGAACGAGGAAGCTTGGTTGCCATCATTGACTCCGATAGCAGGGTCTGTCGTTTTACATGCATATACTTCTCCATGGCTGTCTGCTTCTCCCGTCCCCGATGGCCAAGAAACAGGGATTTCATGAACCAAGCTGTTTGCTGCAGTTATTGGGCATCCACCAAGCTCGGGCCGGCTTCGTACAACGGCTCTCGACTGAGCTTCCATTGCGAGCGGCCTTTTATGAACTGTTGGTGCGATTTCAACCTTTTTGCTCAGGGTTTTAACAAAACAGTTGAAAGTCTTGTTCGACGAGTTTTTAAAAGTATGGACTTCCGATTATGCCGTAAGTGATTTTTTTGTAATAGTAAATTGTGCCGCCTCGCTTTATTGCAGAGATAAAACTCTTGCAAAGTTTTGCTGAGTTCGCTCTTGGACATTTTCTTCTATTTCTGTTAAGAACCCACCTTGCTGTTAAAATCACTCTAGAAAGAGAAATGTTTTTATATTTCTATATATCTTGTAGTCTGTATTTATTTTGTATTTAGATACACATGAAAATTGTAGACAGCTTCGTGTCGCCGCGCCGGCAACTCAGTTGTGACACTTTAAAATTTGTTTACTTCTGAAAATGTTGCTCATAAGTCAGAATATTATCAACATTTTCCTCGAAATAAATTATTACCAAACTCTGCATGTGGATTTTTTTGTATTATCGCAGAACAGCTGTATCATTTATTTCTGAAATTTCAGCTTCGCTGAGTTGCTGCAGAAATCGCGACGCCATGTTGTTTTTCTTGATCGCTAATCGGTGAATATCCTGGATATTCACTGTTTAAGGAACCAATCAGAGCGCGCGAAAAATACTATTCGATGGTTGGGTATATGCTTATGCCTCACATCTACTTTTTCTAAACCAATAAAATCGCGCGTAGCCAACCTGGCAAAAAACTAAATTGATTTATATGAGAATTGTAACATACTTTAATCCAAATGTTTTTTTGTGTTCATTCTGAGATAGTTTAAAAGGACTATTCAGTTAGAAGATGTCAAGTTGCGCTATATTTTACAGATATCTTTTAGTAGGCCAAATCTGCTCTCCTTTAAATGTCGAACAATGCATCTCACAAGATGTACATTGCTTTTTAAAAGTAACTTAAAAGTAACTTGCAACCACTAATGGCTTGTACTAAGGTCACATAGACATTACTCTTAACATCTTAAAAAACATCTTGTTACCCTAAATACTAGTATCAGTAGACCGCTGTTTCGGTTTTATTGGGCTTTATCAGCACGGAACTAACAAACATGTGCAAACATCTGAAACCAAACGTCAATGTAACACTATTACTGGAAAGGTGAGAGTCGCGAATACCGCGTCTGTCTGTTCAAAATAACCCTTAGAGGTTACGCCAGAGGCCGCCACACACTACACGAAGTGTGTGAAGGGGGCCGATTTTTAGCGGTCGGGTCTTATTATAATCTGTTCTGACCGTAGCTCATCACACATTAACCTATTTTTTCTCGCAAGGTTATTTCGGTCCAGGGCCTAAGCCACCTTGCACGAAATGTTTTCCACTTGTCACATGCTTACGATTTTGCTTCCCATTGGCTGATACGCAAAGTAGTTTAGGGAAATTATTGGTTACTGCCAAAAACTAGCCGACAATTTCTGACCATATGTTTTAAGAACCACTGAGCTCGTCAGATCTACCTTTACGACAAAAATTCGTGTCCGATCTAGCTGTGTCTGTATCTGCAACACACGGCCAATTTTTCGTCGAAGACAAAAATCGTGGCCGATCAGAAGAAAATTGTGTATCAAGCAGCGACCTTTATCAAGAACTCTGCTACTATTTATTTGAGTATCAAAATAACCGTAACGGGTTTTCAAAATGCTTTAATAGCGTTAGACACCTAGCAATGAAAATTGATAGTAAAGGCTGGCCATAGTAACCTTTCGTTCGCGACTTTAAACTCTGCCGTGCAAAGCTGCCACATCAAATTATTGTATTCACAGAAAAAAAAACGCATTTATTAGCGTCAATATTGGTTTTTTGTTTTGCGTGCATCATCACAGTTTTTTTAAGTTATGTCTTTTGAAACAACACATACACAAACAAAAACTTGCCGCCGTTTAACTTACCAAAATAATTACAATCCGTTGGAGTTTTAACATGTGGTGAAGAAGTAAAAAACTTGCTTCCTCCCTCAAAGCTTGGCCAGGCAACAAAGTTTCCGTTGGTAGACTCGCACTTGACCTCAGTTGAAAAACTCCGAATAGTTCCCTCATTTAATTCATGATCCCACATGTTGAAAGAAGATATTTTGCCCCGATATGCCTGACCAGATTCGAAGGACAATCCTGGCGTTTTCTGTGACTGCCCTAGGGTTAAAAATGCTCTTCCCTCTATTGTGAGTCCCGTTTGGTGCCCAGTACCTGTACCGACAGCAATCCCGTCACAGAAAATCTTGAATCCGCCATCGCTGTTTCCCCACGTGATTCCCACGTGATGCCATATCCTATCACTGAGTGGGAAGTGCTTCCTAGTTCTATAAAGAAAACAGTGGACTTTTGAATTTATGAGAAAAAATTACCGTGTTTTAAATGTTCAAAAAACATTTCACAAAAGGCTGATCAAGGTCGTTTCTTTAATTTTTTGATGGCTAATTGTAAATTCGGTTCATAAGACAGGCTAGCTGTGGTGGTACTCTGCAAATCCGCCTGTTACGTTGATGACTGTGAACTGTATAGTAAAGTGATCTCACACGTATTTTAATATATACGTTTACGTTTCAAAAACGTTGAAGAAACTCCGTCTTAAAAAGCGGAGTTTTCGTAGCGAACACAGGCGGATTTGCAGGATTCGAGTGCTTTGGGTAAATTCATCCGAATCTTAAAAAGTGTTCAGAATCGAAACCATAAAACAATATTTTCTTTTATTCCACATAGATCTTGTTTCATCCAAAAGATTTCAGCGGAATTTAAATTTTAGTCAAAGCGAGTGGTCTATTTTTACGTTGAGTGCTTCTTAAATTGCCTATAAAACGAAAATTTTTATTACCTCAGTGAAAAGACTTTGCTGAATGAGTAATAGCGGTGAAAAAATTTGTCAAAATATTTATGGTTCTCAAGAAATTAACATATAATGTAATGACCTCACTTTGCTTACAGGAAAATGCGCATTTTTTAAAAAAACTCCAGCCAATCCATAATCTTTGGATGAATTTGTGACAATTTGGACCGACGGTCTATCTACCTCGAGAAACATCTTTAGCTTAAGTTGGTTTAAACTCATCCTAAGGTTATGGATATGAAGCAGATTTTTAAAATAAAATATAAAATATTTTAAGACAATCTTTTCATCGCTATTCCTTATTTGTCAAGGTCTATCCACTGAGGTAATACAATTTTTCATTTCATAGGCACTTTGAGGAGCAAGATACACCAGAATGGTGCACCTGATCGTGGGATACGCTGCTCTAGCATTGCATGCAGTCTTCACACAATCAAAGTTGTCCTCAAGAAAGAGCACAATACCAGAAAATGCTGCAAGTTTTGTCACCAATAACTACCATCCTAGAGCTAGTACATTTGCGCTTGTGAGATTGCTTAATAAGGCTAGCCCGGCAATTCTCCGGCTTTTCGTGCGGAGAATTCTTTTTAAAAGGTCCCCAACAACCAAGTCAAGATTAACTTGCTACCTGCAGTGCAGCCTAATCCCAGTTTTACTCGAAATATTTCTCACAAGTTTTAACAAATCCAGTCTAAAGATTAAGCGTACAATTTTTCCTTTTTCCTCAGGACAGCCAGGGCTTGGAACCTGCTTCCAAGCAAGATGGAAGGTGCTCCAACTTTAGAAATATTCAAATCTGTCGTCCTGCAAGCAATCCAATCCGATTGGGTTCCAGATGGCCACCTGAGGTGACTTCAGTCTATCGCTTAACCTAAACTTTAGCTCTAACTAAATTTCGCTTTATCTATTTAAGTATTGTTACTTAAGAAATAAAACATGTTCTCCGTGTCTTCATAGCCTGGTGAAAACCGAGGCGAACGTTTGGGAGAATCCGAGAGCAGATCAGTGAAAACCCAAGACGCAGTCGAGGATTTTCACCTGCTCGAGAATTCTCAAAAACTTTGTCGAGGTTTTCACCAGGCTATGAAGGCACGGAGAACATGTTTTATAAAACTATAAATTTCCGACTTAACAAATAAAGTGCGCCTGAATAGTTTTATTATATATGAAACTGCAAATTCTCCCAACCCAGATACAGCCAATCACATCGCTTGGTACAATAAGCATTTCGCTGCTAGAATAGGTTAGATCGACAACAATCGTTCATTTCGCAAGGCATCGAAAATATGAAAAACTTTTAAAACCGAAAGGGGTTCCTTCAAGGAATCAGAGGAATAAAAATTCAGTAATACGTTGATTCTCGGTCCATCGGCTCCGAAAGCTACACGCACTGAGCCAATGCTACATTGTAGCAAAGCTGTTGTGTCTTTATAGGCTCCTTGACGTAAACTTTTCTGGTTCACATGATAGCATTTTTGGCCGTTCATCAAGAGTGTTTTGCGAGTTTCGCTGTTAATAGCTGAGCTACTTTTCAGCTTGTGAAGATGTCAGGTTGGTGCCGAACACTCAATTTCTGTTGTTGTTTCAGGGTTTTAAGTTTCGCGTCCAGTATATTGGTGGAGGCTTTATTAAACGCCGCATTTCCAGAAAACTGAATGCTTTTATTATGTGGATGGCACTTAAGAAAACGTTCAATTCTGTTTTTCAGCTCAAGAAGACTACTTTTGGAGTAATCTTCGCCTTGCTTGTTTCGTACGTAATCGTAAAACTTTCACAGGTTGCCCTAGTTTACTCGGTTCGCTTGTTCTCATCTCTTGAAAGGGATTTTATTTGGCATTTCTCTGCTGCCCACTCTGAATGAAAGTCATTTTGAATTTCTTTAATACAAAGTTTGTGATTTGTTCAAACAATTGTAAAAACAAAGCAAAGTTAAAATGATAGTAATAATAAATTCCTGAATCATTACTAACTCTGTACCGTGTTGTCTCGTTTTGCTCTTGACTCTTGTTGTTATGTTCACTTTGTTTCCGAGCTAAGCTAAACAGTTTATTTCAATTAAACCCTTATTTTTTCGTATCTGAAACTGTTGGAGTAATAATAAAACAATAAAATTCCAAATCATTAATAAAAATTACTGTTGTGAACGCTTTTATTGCGTGTGCACTAGAGTATTTTGTTGATCTTAACTGCGCTCAATCGACAAACTTCTCTACTCTAGCTCGCTCTCCAATAAATTTGCAAAAGGACTGGCTTTTCTTTTCATTGGTGTTTCTTCAGGTACAAATTCTTCAGCCGCAACTTTATTCAGGGCACTGATCGTGAATCGAAAGTTAAGAGGCTTATTGGACAATTTTAAAAGTCTTGCAACATTATAAAGATAAACACACAAATTTTACCTAAAACCAAATTTTACCGCGACTCGCCATATTGGTCGTGACGTCATTTTCGTGCTTCATAGCGCTATGAAAACACACTTGTTGACCAATCAAATCACACTTACTATCCAAATTATTTTATATAAACATATGTGAATATCTTTAACCCAATAAGCTGGTGTTTCCATCTGTGACGACTTGTGGCGATATAATTTCACTTCTAGATCTCGTGTTAAGTGAGCTCGATTCTGGGTTGCAAACGCACGAATTTATCGGTATGCACTTAAAACGTCTTTATCCTGGAGAAACAGCCGGATACAGCAGTATAAAATAAATAAAAATGTTTACTTTACTTTATTTTGCCATTGATAACTAAAGAAAGGTTCCCTGCATCATCAAATTTGAACTCGATGAGTTTAGGCTGTTGTTGAGTGGCGTATGAGAACAATGTCTTCTGGTTTCCAGACCCCACTATTTTGGCTCTTAACCAGGCAGACACAGTGAAGGCGTCCATTTGCCTCATCACTGACACAGACGCGTGTTCTTTCGCGGTCAAGTTTGAAAACTTAAAGTAGAAACCTAGAATAAAGATAAAATGATTGTTTCATTAACACAACAAGTAAAATTTCAAACAAAGAGTTTCAAACAAAGTAAAGTCGGAAAGTTCCTTGTTAACTATCCAACACTTTTTTTTGTTTTAATTTGTGTAAAAAACAGCTTTGAGTACCAGGTAATATATAACAGAGAAGTGATAAAGCGCATACCGTGGAGAGTTTCCTATATACATCTGGGTAATTTGGCAACTACTAGTTTCTGTGTTATGGTAAGACGCAAGACGACGTTATATCGCTACCGTAGAATTCCCAAAGTAATGGCTCAGTCCAACGAAAGTAGTACCATTTTGCTGGCAAAATCTGAAAGTTATGGGGGCCTTTACTTTCGGAATTCTACGGTACTTTTTTAATGGGCGTTCTTAATCTGGTCTTACTAAACTTCAACTTTCGAATAGTTCGTTTCTAGTGTTATGATTGGCTCGTTCATTCTCGGTTATCAGCTCATACACCGAATTGACCAAATATGGAAACTGTGTTGTAGTGTTGTTGTTATAGTTCTGAATAAAATTTTGCTTTCGTTTTCAGACATCGATAGAATTTGAAATTTTAAGAAATTGACAAAACAGTCATTTCATTAACATTTGTTGGAGATGAGATGATTTATTGCCAACTCAGCGCTTCGTGCCTCTTTGGTTAATAACCATCTCATTTCCATAGTGTACTCTTGGAATAAATGTTAAATATTGACACACTTAAATCGGTATTACCTTGATAAACCTCACAGTTTTCCCCGTCGTACCCCACGGCACATACGCACTTGTATGAGATGCTAGTACTGTTAATGTTTGTTAAGCAAGTTCCACCATTTTTACAAGGCGCGTTGATTAAACACGGGTCCTGGTAGGTCAAAGAAGCAATCGATTACTCCTGGAATCTTACTGGACTCAGAAGCATTTGTAAAGGTCTAAGGTAGTGGATATGCAACACTTTTGCGGAAAACGGATATGCTTTATTTCAACGGTGACATTGCTCAAGAAAATAAAAAACCGTAACAACTGCAAGAGTATGCACCTTGATTCTCTAAGATTGCTAAGATACTTTCTATGAAGTTGTTTATTGTCTATGATTAACAACAAAACGCAATTTTTTTTCGTTTGAGTTTAGCAGCTCAAAGAACCTCACATAAATCATAATATCACGTAAACGATAAAAAAAAATAAAAGCAAAAACAACAAAGAATGCACATTAGACTAACATTTTCATAGCCATAGTAAGCAAGTCCTGGTCGAGGAACAAAATCCTTTGGTTTTGTTGAGCGTGTCTCCTTGTTAAGCTGACATAAATGAGACACGCCTGGACGGTGATCATAGTTCAGTGACAGGCAATTGTTATTCATAACGCACTTGTGAATACATTGTAATTCCGACTGCACCAGTTCCTGGAGCAGATAATGACCGTGTAACATCATGTCTATTGAAAAAGAAGTTATAGGAGAGAAGATATAACAGAAAACTACACAGCTGCCATTGAAAATAGCCAACAATAAGATAATGTTGGAACAATGGAGGAGTGGGGGCGGGAAAGAAAAAAACCATTTATCAAATAAAATAGAATAGAATACACATGTGTCTTAAAAATAGGAGCAAAAGCTCATAATATTGGAATTCTAAGACAGGTTAAAAAATAACTTGTAGGAACATATCATTGTTGTACTTAAAAAAGTGCAAACTTACAACAATAAAATTGGGACAAACATTATGTTAAGGAAATCTAGGCCACCAGACGCCTCTGGGCAGAACGGAGACTTTCTAGCAGCTAGAAAAATGCCGCAAAACTGATTTTTGCAAAACCTTGCCTGAATGTTATAACCACTTATTAATCCATTATAAAGACATGTAGCACCGGCGACACATTTATTTTCATCAACTAAGGGTCTGTCGACGTCGAGGAGACCTCAACTTTGCCAGAAAAATGAGATTTTTGTTATTTTTTTGGACGTCTTGAATTACTATTTGGGTAACAACAGCTGAAAAACATTGAAAAGAACCAGTCTACTCGCCATATTTTTCAGATGCAAGAAGTTGTAGTTATCCGTTTCTGGAATCGATCGCGCGATCAGTAACAAATTCATTTCTGTGTCCAAAACATGACAACTGTTATGACTACCAGTTCATCGTTACCATTCAAGTTTCCTAGCTTTTACAAAGTAATAGAGAATTTGAAAAGTATCGCTACCCTACAACTACCAGCATTTGAAAATACAGTTTCAAAATCTAAAAGTGAAATTACCCGTAGGCAATAGTGAACACGTGTGCAAAGTTCTGAAGTTTCAATGGCTTAGCAATTGTTTAGTTCCAAAGAATTTGTATAACAAGGATGGTTTGTTTTATTCCTTGTTTACTAAGCCCCCAGTGGAAGACCATTTTTTGAAAGGAATTTGTTTGACAAGGTTTAAGGGGCCTAAATTGAGGCGACAGTTGCCAAACGCGGACAAGCGACAGAGGTTATCGGGAAAAGCGCAACAATTTGCAACAGCGACAAAGGGAATCAAAGATAAACTATGTGTCAAAACATCCAGGGATACATGGAATCAGTTTTTCGCGATAATGTTTGTCCGAGCTTAAGTTTTTAGAACGCGCTAATGAACCAGACACCTTTGTTCGTCATGTTTACTTGATTGTTTTTGACAGCGATCGAAAAACTGGAGCTGTAAAGAAATTAGCAAAGCAAATATTTGCTTAGAAATTGAAAATTATGACAGCGACATTTTCTTCCGACGAAAATGCGACAGCGGCATTTTACACTAGAAAAAGATGCGACAAAGGGACCAAAAATGTGGGCCAAGCGAGATTCGAATTTGAGCTCCCCTTTGTAGGCCCAGTTTAAGGTGCCAACCATGACATTCACCTTCTGCGAGCCTTTCAAACACTGCAATCCTTTCCAATTCATCGAGTTTTACCCCAGGCCTCCATGCTAGGCCCAGGCCCCACACGGCAAACATCATTGCGAACATTAGTTCGTGACTCATCACTGTAAAGATAAAAAGATCAGTTTTTATCTACTTTTAATTTGCTACTTTTTCCAGCCTTTACATAAAGGAATAGACAATTTGTCTTCACTAGTCTATTTTTAAAGCATTGGTTTAACACATTTCACTCAACAGACTGCCTAGCGCACCTGCAAGCGAAACTAATTATCGTCAAATATTTGAAGAAATTAAAAAATGTTTTATCAATAATCACCATAGTTATGTTTTTATTCTCGAGCGACTATTAAATGAAATAGAATACTTGCTATTTGCTTCTATCGGCCTCGGCCTCGTCATTCTATTAAGAGATTATTCAAATGGTTAACTACAACTCGGTGATAAACCCTACCCCACAAGTAAGGTTTGTCATTGGGTAAACGCGCTCTACGTAATTAACCATGGTGAAAGACTATCGTGTGAACACGCCCTGAGTATATATTAGCTGGTTTACATGCTACTATCATGTCATTGTCCTAGTTTTGTTAAAATTCACGCCTCGCCCACTTTAGAAGTTGTATTGAATATAATCTCAGAGTCTTCGAACGATTTTAGTGTGCATACCATTTAATAAGCAGAAACAAAACCAAATTTTGATACGTGCGTGGGAAAAAAATTAAGAAAGTTTAACACAAACAATATGAATAATTTATCTAATAATACAAACACGCATATATAGAAAATTGAAAGAAGTAAAAACTTTTTTATTTTTGGTTTCGGTATTAGATGAATTTGAAATAAAGGGTTTATTTCTACAATACTACATATGCATTACCTTGTGATTTATGTAAAGATCAAGCAGCAATCATCAAAGAACAAAGCGTTGGGACATTCCCAAAAAACCCTCAAAAAATTTCTGTTACAATCAGATGGTTTGTTACCTATATTTTTATTTATATAAGTTTAAATGACTAGTTTTTTACATGAAAACCTAAAGATTAACTCAAAGGCTAGGCAGTTCTGACAAAAATATCTGTATTATGAATTGATTTGGGAATAATAATTTATGATACAAAATAGAGGTATATACTAACTTAATATAATGTCCTGTCAACAAGAGAATGTGAAAAAAGTATTATTTTTATTGTTTATTTACATAGCTTGCGGAAAGAAGACTAGAATTTGTTTCAGAAATAATTTTTAATGTTTGTATAGACACGAAGATATATAGTCACCACAAACACATGATCAGATGAAATAAACACGGCTCTAGTTTTAATTGTTTAACTTACTTAAGAAATAAATTATGAAAATGTTTTACCATTTGAAACTATTCTGTTATGCTCTTTCATCATAAACTGAAAAGCAAAAAGAGAATTAAAATAGTCTGCAAAAAGCGTACCACGGAATAATCCATGCAATTCAAGGCCCAGGGACAAAAGACATAAGTCGTATTTCTAAAAAGATATGATATAGCATGACGGTCCCGGCTTCAGTTTGAATAAACGTTTTTGTAATTGAATTTAATGCAACATAAGAATTGATTTTAAACTCAAACAACTAATAGGTTTGATTTTAATTTTCGATTAATATGCTTTTATCATTCTATATAATTCGACTGAAAACTGCCTCACATCTTCTAATACATATTACTTAAAAGAGCTTTCATTTATAACTTGGAACTTTAAGATTAGTGTTTCTCTCTAGCTTAGTAAAAACGGTGTAACGACAAATCCCGTTTTTTGCAAATCAATTCTTTCAACGTAGAATTGAAAATATATTAACAAGTAGTTCTTCAGAATGTATTATCATCCGACAGTTTGAAGAAACACAACAGAAAAGTTAACCCGAGGCACTTCATGTTTGTGGTTAACGAGATTCGTGAAACACCCAAGCAAAAGAGATAACCATATCAAACACTGATGTTTCGAATTTAACTCCAAGGGCATCGTCAGAGTGAAATAGCTTTTCCTATTGTGGATTAAACAAATTAAACTTTCATTTGTGTTTGGTATTTAGGCATTATAAAAGGAATGATGTCGGTGTTGTATCATACTCGCATTTTTGTTCATGACTGAAAATGTTTTGTACGACTATATATGACGAAGCCAAATGTGTACTTCAGCCTAGGGCTGACAAAAACTGGTCGTCTAAAGTCAATGATTTCAGTCTATTAGCGAAATCCTATTTAGAATCTACAGCAACAACAGTAGTGCTAATAAATTCTTTGAAATCAAGATTAAGTGTAAAGCAAAGTTTTTGACCTTTAACTTGTTTCTTTACGGCGAAAAAAGTAAAAGTTTTATACTAAAAAATACGTACTTTATCGAAGAAAATCTACCCTGAGATGGGTTGAAGCCGCGCTTTCACCTGCACGTTAAAATGTTCTTCTGTTCGTTCTTGTTTTTAAATGAGATTACGCCGGGACTCAGTATGTATTATGAAAAAAATCATCCGGCTATTTTTGCTCCTTGCATCAACAATTGTAAAATCTTAATTAAAAGTGGTATAAAGAGTTGTTATACGTCTTTTCTTGTTTTGTTTCCCCATTGCTTCGTTGCTTGGTAAAACCTTCCTGTTCCCACGTTTCATGCTGGGTAAAATCGCCGGTCGAATATAGCTTCGTTCCCAAAGTTATCTAAAGTCATCGAAAAGTTTACATTTTTGCGCTCCTGGGACTTCCTCTAATAAAGTAAAACAAAAACCAATAGTTCAATCACTTCAAACTCCACCTCCTTGCATTTTCAAAGATTACTTAATTTCTAAACGTTTAAAAATTGAGGAAAGGCCACGGTATACTTCCGAAAATTTCAAAAACTTAAAGAATGCCTTAGAAACATTTTTCAAAGACTTTCGAACGTTTCCGAATACCTCCGAAGATTTTCCGAAAGTTTTTGAAGATTTCAAAAATGTTTTAGAAACGACGAAATGTTTTACGTCTTCAGCAATTTTCGAAGAAACTTGGGATGAAATGAGTTATGGAGTGCTTTCTCGTGAGATACCGCAGAGAATGAAGAATTTTGCCCTCGATGTCATAAACATGTAACCGCCTGATTCCTCGTAAAATTCAAGATTATTATCACTTGTGTTTTCAATTTTTTTCAATTTTGGAAAACGTTGAAAACACTTGTGAAATTAATCCTTAATTTAACTCTGCCCCATGCGATTACCTATATATATCGCAATCGATAAAAGGCAGCTGCAGATGGTGTATTTTGAAACTTTGTTTAGTATATGCATGTAAGCATTATCAAAATTGCTCTTGCAGAATTTCATCCAAATTAATTTAAAACCTAAACCCAACGTTCACTGGTAAAATTTTATGCGCCAGGTTAGATAAAAAAAAGTGTTATAGAGAATCTCACGATTACAAGACCATTGCAAAAGCCTACACTACAGTCAGTTATATTTATAAACCCCCACCCCCCCACCCCTCCACCCCCTTTGGGTCAATTGGGATAGCGATAGACTTGTCCAGAATGTAAGCAAATGTATTAGAAATTTATTACCGTGATAGAATTCAAATCAATTGTCTACTCCCTAGTTAGCCGGGATCAGGTCAATAAGGCTTGTAAACCGGTATTTTGCAGTATCTAGCGCCGACCGTTAGACATTTTCCCGCCAATTTTTTTCTTCACGAGTGTTGAACAGTAACAGTAAGTAACAGAAATATGACACTCAGGTAACTACAACAAATGAACCTGAAGTTAGTCTAGAAAGCTGAGTATTGTTTACACATTTTTCTTAGTTCAAGGAAACAAGAAAAATAGTAAATTAGAAACCGTGTAATGACAAAATTACAAGTAAAGATAGTTACAGGCAAGTGACTGTAATAGTGAAGTTGGAACCAGTCTCCACTGCCGAGCAGTACGACCTCTCATACCCCGGCCACGACAAAGGAAAGACAGAAAGTATTTTCTAGTAGTATCTTTTTCCTTTCGTTTTTTGTGAGATATGAGAGATCTCTCCCTAGCAGGCTGAAATACGAAAAGTAAGATTAGTTCATTGGGATCTGATGTCACGCTTTAGGTCCAAATTCATCTAAGCTGCAAAGTTAGTCTCAAAACTGCAACAAATGTGGTTTTTTTCTAAATATAAATTCTTCGGTTTTTTTAATAATAAATGCACTACTAGACTGTTCAACTTTGCTTTGTCTCCATGATTGTCAAATAGGAGGCAGCCTTTCCTGAATGAGACTAAAATGGTTTGTACAGCGCATGCGTGAGTGGTCAGTGTTGGTTTTTACTCTAGACTTACAGCGCATGAGTGAGTGGTCAGTGTTGGTTTTTACTCTAGACTTACAGCGCATGAGTGAGTGGTCAGTGTTGGTTTTTACTCTAGAC
>JAOBRD020343109.1:0-31550 GCA_027575215.2 Hydrozoanthus sils | reverse complement strand
TGTTGGTTTTGTAATGTTGGTTTTGTAATGTTGGTTTTGTAATGTTGGTTTTGTAATGTTGGTTTTTACTCTAGACTTACAGCGCATGAATGAGTGGTCAGTGTTGGTTTTGTAATGTTGGTTTTTACTCTCCAAGCTGTTTCATTTGTTGATTTCCCTTTCCCTCTATTTTTCTCTCAAAAGATTCTTAGTCATTGTCAACCACGGTTCAGTAGTTTATTCAATAATCTACCATCATGGTTTGACATGTCTGCTGTCTTTGGGTTTCTGGTTAATCAAACTCCAAAGGACCTTCAAAACCGTGTTTAAAAGTACTGCATTTTGTGTCATTTTGCGAGTTTTGGACTCTTGAGAGTGATAATCTTTTTGAAAAAATGTCATGATTTGAGAGTTCTTTGCATATAATTCAACCCAATGACAAAATGACATGAATACTGGTAACTCATGTTGAGTAGGCCTACTGGTGTATGGTAACGATCAGGAAAAAATTTTGTAAAACTACACTACGTGTATTATGACATCATTACTTGAGAAACCATCACTGCACCAACCGAGCACTAATACTGAGTTAATGTAACAGTGTCAAGACTGTTGATAGTGACTAAGTTTCATTGTTTATTTCATTTAGCGTTGAAGTGTTATTTCATTTAGGATGAGTCATTTTATTTCATTTAGCGTTTTTTTCAAATTTAATTTAGGGTTGATATTTCATTTAGGGTCGATATTTCATTTAGCGTTGTTATTTCATTCAGCGTTGTTATTTCATTTGCCGGGGAGATACACCATTGGAAGTAAGTTATCCAATGCAACACCAACTATTAATTTAGAACCTGAACATTTCCTTGGTCCTGCACTGACAAACAGTTTTTTCCATTTTTCCAGTAAAAGTCTTTGAATTAGAAAATGAAATCACAAATTTGTATTCAGCAAAAGCGACAGGTCCTTTCAGTGTTCCTGTAAGCTACTAAAACTCTTAAAGAAAGGTATATCAACACCACTAGAAATAATTTTCAATCATTCTTTCAGCAGTGGTATTGTACCTGACCAGTTTAAATTAAACTAACTAAAGTTATAGCCATTAAGCAACTTGTATGAATAATTACAGACCTATTTCCTGGCTTTCTGTGTTTAACAAAATAATGGAAAAAAAAATGATCAGCTTTATTGATAAATACAATATTCTGCATGATAAGCAATTTGGTTTTCGTGAGCCACATTCTACTAAACATGATACTCTTGTCATTGCTGACAAAATGCAGAGAGCAATTGAAATTGGCAAATACTCTAGTGGAGTCTTCTTAGACTTTTCCAAAGAATTTGATACAGCTGATCTTTCTATACTTATTACAAAACTTTCACACTGTGGAATTCGCGGTATTGTAAGTGAATGGTTTACTTCCTATTGATCAAACAGAAGACAATTTTTGCAAAGTCTGATGAGCTTGTTTTCATCCATGGAGTTCCCTAGAGGTTGTATAGCCCTGATTTGTAATAAATAAACAACAGCATTTGCAAAATCAACCAATGCAACAGGATATGTAATAACAGGATTTGTAAAAAAAATCAACAGGATATGTAATAAAACAACTAACCGGATTTGTAATAAAACAACTAACCGGATTTGTAATACCATACTTAACCGATTATGTAATAAGCTATCAACAGGATTTGTAATAACAATACTAAAGATGGGAAGTAACTTATTCTTATACTGTTTTGATGTGCATTTCCTCAAAGATACACACTAATCTCCCACCCGAAAGTTACAAAAATCGTCAAAATGCCTTTTAACGATTTGAAACAGTTTTTTGCTACTGTATTACATAATGTTATTAACTAGTGTCAAAGAATATCTTTTTTTTTCGGCACGCGAGCGGGCAAGATGAAACGAATCCTGCAATCTGATTGGTCCCCTGAGCGGGCGGAATTTTACGATCTTGCCCGTGGTCAAATGCCAATAGCGACTTCGTGACAAACAAAGACGACTAAACTCAAAAGGTTCAGATTTTTTTTTAGTTTTGCAAGTCTTAGCTTATAAAGCGTTAACGTTTGGAAACAGTTTTCGAATTTTTTTGACATAATATCCGACGAATAAAGTTTTCATAGAGACAGTGAATTACATTATCCTGCTGAACAAAGACAGTCTGAACATAGGCCATAGGGAAAAAATAAACACGTTATTTGCCGTCCGGGGGTCGGTTTTTCTCAATACGGACCTCCCGGACGGCAAATAACATATATATTTTTATCAAACTTTAAAAAAACTTGAAAATCCAATAACGAAGGCGGCCATGTTGGCATTTTTGTTTTCTTGCCATGGCAATAACAGCTAAATAATTAGCCATTTTCACAATGGAATGTAACAAGTGAGTGAAGTTGATGAATGCGTTTGATTGGCGCTGACGTATTTTTCTATGTGCTTGTCAATGTATTTATCACTGAATAACGCCGGAATTTTATTAACTTTATTTCTGTTTTAACCTTGCGGCCAAAGAACTAAATTGAATCAAAATTTTTAACAATTTAATAAAAATTTAAACAATTATAAACCTTCACTCAATAAAGTTAACAAGCACACCGCAAGAGAACGTGCAGACACCACGCTTGACTATGGACGTTCCCAGTTTAAATCTTCGTCTGGCGCATTTGATCTGTTTTATTTTTCTCGCTTAAAAACTTTTCCAAATAGGGGAAAGCTTTTTTCTTATTTTTTTTCGGCGTTATTGCTTACTCCTTTATAGTTTAAACGGCCGAAAAATTCACTACGATAAAAAAGATTTTAGTATATTTTGGACGATAAATTAAGGCCTAGCATTTCCACGCGTACCCGGATATTTTTGAAAACAGAGATTTTTTTCTCTGTTTTGCACCTCCTACCCACACGACGTTTTTGAAAACGCTCTCCAGACTGTAGATTTTTAAAAAATGGAGATTTATCATATTCGTGTGGACGGTCGAAAACGAAGGTTTTCGAATACAGTGACGTCAAAGTTTACAACACCCTTTGTCATTTCTTCTTTGCTGTGCGGATAATCTTTTCCAATAATTAGTTCTTTTGAATTTTCGGACGACGGATACTGCTTATGATGCAATTCACAAATATCAGAATACTTGATTCGGTATGTCTCCCAACCCATTTTTCGCTAACGTGAGAGACTTTGTATTCTTGAGTAACTTTTAAAAGCAGCTCTATTTCATCATCTGACCACACAAACAAGTCCGTCTTTCCTTTTCCTTTCAATTTACTTGTCTTTTGGGAAGATTTTGTTGCATTTGAACAACCTAAATTAGATTAATGAGCTAATTAAACTGTTTTTTTTTGCGAATTTTAAATCAAAAAAGTATAAGAATAAGTTACTTCCATTTTAATTTTAGTGTCGTTGTTACAAATCCTGTTGATAGCTTATTACATATCCGGTTAAGTTAAACCTGGTTCGCACTTGTGAGATAAGCACAAGCATAAGCGCAAGCACAAGCACAGGAAAACCCAAGTGTGAATATTCGTGAAATAAGCACAAGAACAATGCTTATGTCCTTTGTTTCGCAAGTGTTAGCATCCGCGAAACAAGCATAAGCATGTCGTCACCAGTCATCTTTGCACATGCGTATTTTTTTCCTTGTGCTTGTTTCAGATGTGTGAACATCGGTTCCTTATGCTTGTGAGTGTGCTTGTGCTTATCTCACAAGTGTGAACCAGGCTTTAGTTATTACCAATTTGGTTGAAATTTTATTACAAATCCGGTTAGTTGTTTTATTACATATCCTGTTGATTTTTATTACAAATCCTGTTGTTATTATAATCCAGTTGATTTTTATTACAAATCTGGTTGGTATTACAAATCCTGTTGTTTATTACAAATCAGGGTTATACAGGGGTCAGTCTTAGGCGCTTTATTATTCATACCATGTCAATGACTTTTATAAATGTAGCAATGTATTTAAATTCCGTATTTTTGCCGCTGACACAAATTTGTTCTATTCAAATAGTAATTTACGAGAGTTATAATTACTAGTCAATGAAAACACCTTGGCCATGTGTCGAATTGGCAAGTTGTAAATAAGCTCTCACTTAATCAAAAAGCTACTAATTATGCAGTTAGACTGCATATTGGTGATAAATATCTTAAGAAAGAAAACTATATCAAATATCTAGGTTTCTATATCGATTCTCATCTGAACTGGAAATATCGGGTTCTTCATATTTCAAAAATAAAAATTAAACGTTGTGTTGGTATTACCTTAAAAAGTCAGACGTAAATACATCAGTTCTTAAAATGTTGTATTATACGTTAATATTTCCACTTCTTAAATGTTTCATTTGTCACATGGGGGACTACCTACACAACTACTCTTTGACCACTCATTAATCTTTAGAAGAAAGCAGTTAGAAGAATGACTTTTTTAGAATTAAGGCTTACTATAGCCCTCTATTTTATAGGCTGAAGCTCCTCAAATTTGTAAACTTAATTTTCCCAACAATGCTTTATTTTTAAATGATTTTTTCGAGATAAAGTATCATCAATCTTCAAAGACTTTTTAATATCTGTAAACAGAATACAGTATACATCAATACAATGCAAGACTGTCTAGTAAAAATTCATATTACCTGCCCAAAAATACGGGAAATGTAACATCTGATTTGTGAGTGTCAAAATCTGGAATTAAATTCAAGAAAATTTCAAATCTGAGTCTCGACACCGCTTCAAAAAGCTGGTAAACAATTCTCTTTTAGATAATTATTGCGCAAAAGCCGACCATTGAACAATTGTCTCTTTTTCCCCATTTTCGTCTTTATCTTTCTTGCATAATTTTCATGTCTTCTGTGTAATTTTGAGTCACAACTAGTTCGTCTGTCTGTCCTGAACTTCATAAAAAAAAAGCCTTGAACTTGATATTTCCAAGAAATTTAAGTTTTGCCTCGCCTTTTAGCTAGATTAGCCTTTGCCAATCCAAATGGCTGTTACCCATCCAATAACAGTTTGTTGTTACCCTAATATAAAAATTTCTGTGAAAATTGTTATATAAGGAGTACCAAATAAATTTGTTGTTGTTGTTGTTGCCGAGAACCATGATATTTTCAATGCTATTCCTCATTTAGCAGGGTCTATCCACTGAGGTAAAAACTATCATTTCATAAGCACGATACGTCATTGCTTTATGTAGTTTTTCTAAAGGGCTGACGCGATAGCTCTTTGACGGAGTAAAACTTCTACGGGAATTTAGATTCAAAACATTCAACTTTAAGTTGGTAAACAAATACATATAATACATTTTCTACCCTTACGATGCAACAAAACGTAACAGGGTAAATGGTTTTAACCGAGGAGCCAACAGTAGATTATATGGTGAGATTGTCCGGGTTAGTGTAGCCCCTAGAAGGACTTTTGCCATGTAAGTGACTGACGTTTCGACAACCTGTGCGGAAGTCATCTTCAGAGTCAAGTGAGGAATAGTGGGTCAGTTGAATACTAATGTAGTCTGGCACGCGATTACTGATTGGTCGGTTAAGTTGTAATGTGATTGGTTGTGGGATTAAAGTTATGTTTCGTGATAGGTAGTTTTCGATCCGTAAAGTAAAGTAAGCTTGTTCTGTTCCATTCTTTTTTTTCGCGTGAAGTTTGTAGTGAGTAGTTTGTAGGGTGCTGGTAAATGTTGACATCTGTTGAATGGAGTCCGTTCTAAGTTAGTAAACCAGCTTTCAGTCAGTATTTAAAATAGCTAGTACTGTAAGTCAAATATTGTGCCGAGTCCTAGTCAATGGTTCGTGAGTTGTTGGTGTTCAGCAATGTGATTGCTAGAGTCACCATTTCTAGTTGCTCGTTTGTATTTCATTCGGTCTAGCTCGTTTTCATCCTGTCTCTCCATAACAGCTTAGATCCGTACATTTTGCTTTCTTTGTCACATTGCACAATTTGAAGGCTCATGGATTTTTGCCATTCCGTTGAAAGAACCCTTACGAAACTGCTTCCATGAGAATGCGTTACCACTTGCTTTACTACAATTATTTGAGTTTTTTGAAATTGCAGCATCTGAAAGAACGAAGTTCCAGATATTCAACTTTGTGATATTTCCAACGAAAGCATCTGCTTTCCTCAAGCCACCTCCATAAGAGTCCTGATCGTTGCCTATAGCAATCTTTCCGTTTCCTCGAATCGTTTTTCCAGCAGCAAGATTACCACTGGCCTTCTCTGTTCCATCAATGAATATTTTGTACGCACCACCTGTGCTTTTCCAAGTAGTAACTACGCTATGCCATTTGCCGTCGTTGGGGACTGTAAAATTATCAGCGAAACTGCGAAAAGACGTTTTTATCAGAATACTAGGTAATTTGTCGCACTAGGATCGAAGCTTTCCTCAGGCTATTATAAAGTGAGTGGCATTAAAGAAATTGAAATATTTTAAACATTTAAAGTAATGCCAAAGAATTTGCTATTTTGGCTTTGGTGTGAATCTAACCTGTTTTGTGATTAGACCCTATGCATAAATTGGGGTGATTAAAATAATTTTTCTCTCCATTCAGATAACCCTTCTAGCTTTGAAAGTTTAACTCAAGAACGAGGCAAGTAGGGCTTATTTGAATGTAGACAATGCAAAAGAATATTTAATTAAATTTGAGGAGAATTTCATGGAGGTTTGTCTGATCTCAAATACATTCCAAAGAAAGTTAAGCATATTTGCTGTTTATGCTGTTTTCTTTCATTGACTTAATCAATGTTTTCATTATTACTATTTGACGTTATTGCTATTTTTGCGCTGACTTAAACATTCACAATTCAAAATGTGTTCTGGCTGCCCGGCTAGTATAGCCCCTTACGGTTATTCCGGGTAGTCAGCACCTTGTTATGTAGTTTTAAATATTTGTAAACTATAATTTAGCTATACTCAAGGTGAGAAATAAACGATTGTTGTATTCAGCTTCTGCTTTGTTGGTTTGAAAAAACTAGAGCTCCTAGTAAGGATGTGGATATATTTAGAGACAGCACTGGGCCTTATACATGTTTACGCCAAACTAGTCAATTTCACCCCGAACCCTCGTATTCAAGAAATAGGTGTGAGCATTTTGCACGTGCAAACCGTGTTGTGGACGCTTTGGGATTACGAAAACATGCAAACATGCATAAGGCCTATTGTTGTATTCAGATTCTGCTTTGTTCGTATAAGAAGCTAGAGCTCTAGTAAGGATGTAGATATGGTTAGAGAAAGCAATTGTGAAACGTATTCACACGTAGGGCATTTACTAATTAAACAGTAGCTCATGCTGAGCTTCACACGTACTCTAGTGAGTACGTGTGAAATTCAGCATGAGTAATGTTTTCTTGACAACTTTCTTTCATGTCGTTTTTGAACTACAAGAATTTTTGAATTTGCGTTTAAAATAACACACTGGTATCAATACGAACAGTGAATTTGTTTTGAGGTTTTCCAAACAATCCACAAATACGAGAAAGATGGCGACTTGTACATTTACCCATAGTTCCTAGCACATAAACGTCTAAAACTGCCAATAAAACGCAAAAAGAGTGGATTGTGGTGAAATATACAGCTGCGATCTTTTTCGGATTGGCCAACTATGATTTACAACTTTTTGCTACCACTTGTTGTTATTTTCACATAAATTTTGTACGCTTTCATCTTGCGTTTCGCTTTGAAGATTATTTTTGAATAATATCCAAACATGTTTCGTGGTTTTTTAGAAGAAGCAGAATTTTCTTCCTAATTTTCCTCATTCTATATTTTTTAAACAGAAAAGAAAATTAAGGGATTACGAAGCAATAACATAGAGGATATTACATGGCCGCGCGAAAATACGAATTTTATATTTCAGTGGTTAAATATTATCTCACGAGGAGGATGAGCGCGATATTGTTTCAGAAAAGATAAAATTCGTATCTCGAATTCGAAGCGACCATGTGATTTTCGATTTATATTATAAAGTGCAGTTGGATACCGAGTCACATCAAAATGAAAAATTCAATTCTTTTATGAAAATGTTGTGTAGTGTTATTTTAGAAATAGTTTGGGTTTAGTCATTTTTTTGAAGTGAATTTTGTTATTTCATTTGCATGTTCTATAAGGGGAAATTTTTCAAAGTTCACTTGGCTGAAATTTGGTGTCACCTTATGTGTTGATAAAAATTATATTCCGAATGGCGAGAGTGGGAATACCGATTTCTTCATTTTGATGTCGCTCAGTATCCTATTCCACTGTATTTTGTATAATAAGATTTAGTTCTTACCGGTGTGAGCCCATAAAAAAGTGAAACTTGTTACTCCGCTGAAGAAGAAGAATCTCGTTGTAATTCGTGCTTGTTGCGTAAGACAAAAATGTCTGGTCGTCCTTATCCATGTAACTAACGTAAAAGCTAATCGTCATTTGTGTAAGACTCGGAACAGCGTTCATGATGACATAATCTGTTTTACTTCTTCTGGGAAACACGACATCAAAGCTGGATTCAGAATCTAGAAAAAGACATTGTAAAGTTTTTAACTATCAACATAGTTTTACCTGATTGAGTTTTATTACAATCTATTAATTAAATTATTTTGTTTTAAATATTAGCCCTCATTTACCGGGTTCATGATGGAATTCCAGACAAAAATATCTTTAAATTAAAACGTTTCGTCTTTTTTTTCCTTCTGAGGTAGTTTCAAGAATTACTTTAGGAATTGTCAGGTTGCGCTATATACCTTTTTGTTACAAATAGCTTTTCAGTAGCAGGCCAAAGTAGCTTTCAAGATGTCGAACAAACCTTCTCGTTTAATACTTACAAGTATTTCACATCGTGATTAAAGTCACTTACAGCTATAAATAGTTTCCACTAAGGCAATCTAAACTTTCTCCTCACAATTACCTTATAACCTAAGATAAAGCCATCGACAGCAGTTTTGCTTTTTGGGCCGTTTCAAACGCCTTGCTTAAAGCAGTGCCACTTCAGCACGCCTTTAGAAGGGAGTTTGAAACCAAATCGCGCCAAAGACTCGCTCAGCTCCTTGTTCTTCTTGATAGTTGGGTAACTACCCCTTCACGCGTTATGGTAAGGCGCAGGATTAATACTCTGGTATAGACTACAAGTTTCTGTGCCAACTTACTTTACTTAAAGACTAAAGGTCGTTCTTAATCTGGTTAAATAGCACACTTAAATCGGTAATACCTTGATAGACTTCGCAGTTTTCGCCGCCGTACCCCACGACACATGCGCACTTGTACGAGATGCTAGTACTGTTAATATCTTGTAAGCAAGTTCCACCATTTTTACAAGGCGTGTGGATTGCACATGGGTCCTGGTAGGTCAAAGAAGCAATAAATTACTCCTGCTGGAGTTCTGCTGGATTCAATGGAATTTGTAAATAAGTTTATAGAAATGGGATACTCTTGAGTTCAACGGCGACGTTGCTCCAGAAAATAGTAAGGGAAAAGTCAAAACAATGGTATTTTTAAGGAATCCAATGTTGTCGGTGGAGGTGGTGGGTGGCGGCACAGGCCCCCTACCCCCCCACCACTTTTTCAGAGCTTAGTTTCTTAAAACCTGGTTTAGGGGTATTGGTTTTTATTGCATTATGGACTCCTCTGTCCACAAGGAAGGCATAGGTGCAAGCACTTAAGAAACGAGAAATTAACAACTTCTAGCATGTGCCCGCTGCCTCTTTAAAGTTGACTAAGGTGTTTTCTGTTAAAAAAGGACAGGCGCTATAAAAGACTAGATAACTCCTCCCATATCCGACACCCTCCAAAATTCAAATTTTAGACCAAGCGGGGACTCAACTTCTCTCTGAACGATCGAAACAAAGCATTTCATAACCGCTAAAATTTACATATCATAATCGTTTCTTCCATACAGTAGTGGTATAAAAAAATTCAAGCGATATGTTCGTTTCGTTCTTCGTTTTATAAGAAATTTCGTCAAAATTTCAGGGAAACTTTGTAATTTTTCGCTCTCTAGCATAACGCAGGTTTCGTTGAAACTTCGCATATTATTAGCACTCGTATTTCTTTTTACCACTACAGCATTTCATATTTCGTTATAGTTTCCCTCTGTTTGAAACAGAAAGAAATAAAAACTTATGATTCTGAAGTAATTAGTTATCCTGTTCAAATATTACATGAAACAGTTTTACTCATGAATAATCCGCATATTCATGTCATGTCTCTTCGGAGGCTGAGTGACAACTGAAGGTGACGAGCGTCTGGCACAGATCCTTTTATAGTGCGGGTCCTTGTTTGAAGTTTTTCACTGTCTTTTAGTAACGAAAAAACAAAGTATTTTTGATCTGAGTACAGCAGCATCGAATCTCTTAAAATACCACCCAAACGAAAACAAAATGAAAGCAAAAACAACAAAGTATGTACATAAGACTAACATTTTCATAACCATAGTAAGCGAATCCTGGCCGAGGAACAAAGTCCTTTGGTTGTGTTAAGCGTGTCTCCTTGTTAAGCTGACATAAATGAGACACGCCTGGACGGTGATCATAGTTCAGTGACAGGCACTTGTTATTCATAACACACTTGTGAGTACATTGTAACTCCGACTGCACCCATTCTTGAAGCAGATAATGACCTTGTAACATCATATCTATTGGAATTAAAGGTACAGGAGAGAATATATGACTACACAGCTGCCAATAAAAACAGCCAACAATAAGTTAAGGTTGGAACAAGGGAGGGGTGGGGGGGGGAAAGAAACAAAGCTTAGATATATTTTCATTTAGTATCAAATAAAATAGAACAAAATACACGTGAAAAGTTATAATATGCGAATTCCTCAACACAGGTTTAAAAATGACTAGTAAGAACATATCATTGTTGTACTTAAGAAAAGTGCAAAGCTTACAGCAAAAAATTGCATTCAAAAATTTTATAAGAAGTTATAACAGAGGAAATATAACGGAAATTCCACTAGCTATGGAAAATTTAACATAAGGTTTCTTGGAGCATAAAATATGGATTCTATAGAGGATAATGTGAAAGTTGATTTCCTTACATCATTCAAAAAATCAAATAAAATATAAAAAGAACCTGCATCCAAATTCATTTTTGGTATATGTTTAAAAACATCAATTTTCCAAAAATCTACTTTCTAAAAAAAAAAAAATTTTATCAACTTTCTGCAAAAATTAGTAAAGAAGTCAATCCCGTGGAGCCCGCCATGTTGCATTGACATCTGACGTCAAACTGTCAAAAGAATTAGCCCAATTGCCATGTTCGGATTGTTTTTAAAATTGCTTGCATTTTTCGAAAAATTATCCAGTAGAATAAAAAAAACGCTTTTAGTAAAAGGAAAAATCCTGGTACATCATAAGTAACTGTATAATAAATAGTTATGCTGTACTTAAAAAAAACAAAAAAGATGAAAAGATGAAAAAAAAATAAAAAATGCGATTAAAAACTGGTCTGGTTCAACGTCAAGAAAGCCTCTGGCTGGAGCGGAACCAATAGAAATTTTAAAAAGCTTCAAGAGCTATTATTGAAAGCAACGTAAAACTACAAAGGCATTAAACTAAGTTTAAGAGTTAAGCGTAAAATATTTAGCGAACAAAACTTAACATAACTGTGAAACTCAAAAGAAAACATTATTGTTTGATGGGCATTTTCACAAGGATGGCAGTTTGTTTTTATTGGAGCTAAAACCTCAGTAGAATCACCAAATCGTTAAAAAAGTAGACTGTAAAGTCACAAGGTTTACGACTTAATTAATCACGTTCCTCACCTTCTGAGATCCTTTCAAACATCGCGATCCTCTCATTTTCATTGATTTTTATCCCAGGTCTCCACGCTAGACCCAGACCCCACACAACACAAATCGTTATGAACCTTACTTTACAAGTCATCGCTGTAAAGACGAAAAAAAATCAGTTTTGAATTAATTTTACCTTCTTACCTTTTTCTCCGACTCTTGCTGAGAAACTGACAAACTGTGCGCTCTAGGGTGTTGATGATTTTCCTTATAAGGCATCGTTCTTATTTGTTCAGGCTTACTTTTCGCACACTTTAGTTTTTGTTTTGTTAAAAAGATGTAAAGAGCTCAGATTTAAATTAAATTATATGTCGTTTAATGAGCAGATAAAAAATGGTTTTTAAAGATTGCGTTTAAAAGCTTTTGAAAATGTCTAAAACATAAATATAGTCCAAATATTATATCTATTAAAATATATAAACAAATGAAGTTTTCAAAAAACATTTGCACTGACAAAACGAGATTTAACAAATTTACCAATTAATTGTAAGACCTTCTAGCCGTTAACATGAAGTTCATTATAATAATTTCTCCGGATTAAACTTTATTGGAAACACATGTTTATAATATACAAGCATATCGAATCGAAATTAAAACAACAATGGCAGGTTTGTTAATTGAAATAGCTTGCTGTAACGCGGAAAATTCTTAGCAATTTAAGGTCTGTTTCACAAGTGCAGAATCTAAGGTAAATGAGCTAGAACAATTGTATTCGCTCGTTAGCGTAAGATTCGGCAGATGTAAAATTCGACATTTAAAACGGGCTAAAGACTCAGGCACGAAACACAAATATAGCATTAAAATAATATGGTGCAACATATTCGGTTTCTGCTTTAATTCAAATATAACCTATTGATGATGAAATTAATATGAACAATAAACTTATTTTCAAACAACCAATAGGTTGATCGTTTGACTACGTAAGTTTTATCTTTCGTACTAGAAGTAAAATATTTTTGTATTCTAAACTGAAAGACGTAAGGAATCCTAGATGCACTTTCACAACAGAAAACGTTCTTGATTTATAACTTGGAACTTCTGATTTCGTTTTTCTTTCGAGCAAGTAGAAAGGTGTAACAACTAACCACTTTTTCACTGCTCAACTTTTTCAACGTAGAACTGCGCATGCTAAACACAAGCAATAGCTTTATGTATTGAGGATTCAACAACAACGCTCCTTGTTTTGGCGTCTACGACTTTTTTTTAAAGGCTCTTGAATAGTATCGGTGGTATATGTCATACTTGCCTTTTTGTTGGCAACTACAAAACTGTTGTGTCACTACACAGTGGAACCCCAATGTTTAACGATCTTCGATGTAACGATATTCCCGATGTAACGATGAAAATTTTATGTCCCAGCAAAAGTAACAGTAAGATGTATGGGACAGAATCCCGATATAACAATCTTTGATTTAACGATAACCCGATATAACGATGTAAATCTGGCGCACCGAACGTAAAATTGTTCCTGATATGACAATATTATTAGTTCATCTATAGACGGTCAAAGTGCTTGAACACTGCGGAAGATATCAACATCAGAGATTTACTGAATTGCAGTATTAACCGCGATCGATAATTATTTAACTATTCTGTCAGTAGTTCTTTGTTATGATATACAGGTTCTAAGCTGCCGCTTTATCCACTTTTGGCGTTGTCCTCTTTAACTTTCTCCTCCTTGTCAGTCAATAGCTCCTTTAGTCCCAATATCTTCGCCTTCTTCTTGTGATTAAACATATAAATTGCAGGTTTAAAGGCCGATGCTAAGTTTACCCCGATATAACGAGATATTTTGGGCTATTTTACGGACTTATCTTTGTATCGGGAGTTTCGATATATAACGATATAGTTTTACTTCTCCCTTGGCGTATCGTCAATTCGGGGTTCCACTGGTCAAAAAGTACACTTGAGCTAATGGCCTTAGAACAAAACCTGACAGGGAAATCTAAAACTGGTCGTGCAGTCAACTGATTTACTGATTTTGCGGTCAATTTAAACAAAGTCATTGATTTTCACAGCACCAACGTTTACGTAAACAACTTTGTTGAAAATAAGCTCGAGCTAGTATAAAGCAAAGTTTCTTGGCAATTAATCGTATATATGTTGTTTACAGGGGGAAAAGAAAGAAAGTTTTACACTCAAAAAAACTATAATACGTACTTTCTGGAAGAAAATCTACCCTGAGATGAGTTGAAACGGCGCTTTCACATGCTTGCTAAAAAGTCCATCTGTTCGTCAACGTTTTTGTTAGCTCATGAAGTTAGGCCGAGACTAAATTTGATATAACAAAAAAGTTTTAAACGCCGCTATTTGTTGTTTCAAGCTTGCATTAACTGAAAATTAATAATTGATCAAAAGTTCTTAATTAAAATTCAAATATAGAGTTTTTTCTGTGTCTGTTTTGCTTCCCCATTGCTATTTTAATTAAAACTTGTTGTTTTTGAGCTGATGAACTCAAACAACACTACACGGTTTTTTTAATCAGAGCCAGTAACATTCGGCTGAGGCTGAGCTATTGTTTGACTTTTTGAAGATTTACCCTCAAAAAGTTCCTGAATTGTTCTTATTTCCTGATGTTTGGTTCTTATAAAAAGAAGTTTCAAAAACCTTAAACTTCCAAAGAAGGATTCCTAAGTGGCTCAGTGCCTTGTTAAAATAGCATGATGCTTGTTGTTGCACCATGTCGCGCACTTTATAAGAAAAAAGTGTTGTTCAGTAGTTTAGATGTCTCTTAAGGAAAATTTGTTAAGGAAGAAATTGTTTTCAGTCTTTTCCAATTTTTGACGAAGAGTTGTTTCGAGGAATTTGAGATTCGTGCAAATAAGGATAACCAAACTGTTCATGGGTACAAGCGGAATATCAAGCTCGAAAGCTGAGAAATATTGGGTATTTGCCTGAAAAAGTTACTCAATACGGAGTATAAAAAGAAAGTCTGAAAGAATAGGGAATACTAAAAAAAGTGTAAGTAGGGAGTGGGAATATTGTTCCGGGAGAGCGAGAAATACGGAGTTTTAAGAGCATGAAAATATTCTGCTTCTATGCAAACACGTTTATTCAAACTGTGCCGACTGCTAATTTAGAAACTTTCTATTATTGAGCATACACAATTGTTTCTAAATCAGATACAGAAACAAAGCTTCTGAATAATAAAATGTTTCTGCATAACAAACTTTCTCTGAAAATATAGGCCGAGTAATCTTTCCATGATGTGGATTTTTTAAAACGGAAACTTTATGATGAATGAATGACTCATTGTTGTTCTTGCCTCCAGCTGTTTTTCTTTTCTTTTTTGAAGTAGTGATTTCTTCTTTGAAACTACACTTATAGAACCGAAAGTGCGGTCACTTATTTATTTTGATAAGCATTCTGGAGAGCTCCTACATCAACCTGAACCTCAAGATCCGTCTAATATTCCAACATCAGATACTGTTCTATCCTTGAATTGCGACAAGCCAAGTAACCCGATATTAGGGCAGCCATCCAGGCGACGAAGAACGGTAAAGCAGTGGGTCCCGCTAGGGTTCCTGCCGAAGCTATGAAGGCAGACATGTCAATATCAGTAGATATCCTGTATACACGTTTTGCTAGAAAATGGATCCCGGAAGAGGAGCGAAAAGGGGTTATCGTCAAAGTTCCTAAGAAAGGAAACCTGGATGATTGCAACAGCCATGAGGTATTATGCTACTATCTGTTCAGGCAAAGATCTAAATAGAATACTTTTGGAAAGAATGAAGACAGCAGTTGACACCATGCTCAGAGACCAACAGGCAGGCTTCAGGAAAGACCGATCATGTATAATTATATTTGTACCTTACGGGCCATCATAGAGGAGTTACTAGAATGGAACTCGTCCCTTTATGTTAACTTTGTGGACTATGAGAAAGCTTTTGACAATGTAGATCAGGAAACACTATGGAAACTTTTACTAGCACTATGGAAACTTTTTTGGATCCTATGGAATTCCAGAGAAGCTTGTTACCACCATAAAGTGCGACTACGAAGGATTTACTTGCCATGTGTCCCATGAGGGCCTGCTTTCGGAACCTTTTGAAGTTAAAACTGGAGTGCAACAAGGGTGCTTGTTATCACCCTTTCTTTTTCTCTTGGCAATTGACTGGATAATTAGATCAGTAACTGACACGGCTAATAATGGAATACAGTGGACGCCCTGGGAACAACTCGATGACCTCGATTATGCGGATTATTTTGCCTTAGTCTCTCACAGCCACACACAAATGTAGCAAAAGACATCAAGGCTTGCAGAACAATCAACAAAAATTGGGCTACGGATTAATAAGAAGACGAAAGTTCTAAGGATGAACACCCAGGGTGAAGAATCTATCATAGTGGATGGACAACAGCTGGAGGACGTTAATGATTTCACGTAACTTGGAAATGTTGTGGATACTTTGGGAGGAACAGACAAGGATGCATTGACAAGGATTGAAAAGGCCAGAGCTGCTTTCCTAATGTTAAGAAAGTCCGTTCTACTCTATGGCGCAGAAAAATGGAGAACGACTACAAGAATACAAAGCAGAATCCAAAGCTTCAATTGTCTCTGAAGAATTTTTTTACTTTGCTGGCAAGACAAAGTGACAATTGAGGAGCTTGGGCTGGGGAAGTGCCGGTTTCAATACAGATTTCAGAAGGAAGTGGGAATGGCTGGGCCACACTCTGCGGAAGCCGACAAACAACATAACGCGGCAGGCCCTCTCGTGGACCCCCAAGGGGAGAAGGAAACAAGGGCGACCAAGAAATAGTTCGAGGAGAGATTTGGAAAAGGGAATCAAAGAGATTGGATGGAGCTGGATAGAACTGGGAAGAAAGGCTCAGAATCGGGTGAGATGGAGGGGAATCATCGATTGCCTATGCTCCGCAGGAGGCGTTGGGCATAAGTAAGTTGTTTATTTTCGTTCTTTCTCCGACTTAAGTTGTATGCTAATGAAGCAAAAGGTAAACAATGACGTCAGCAGAAACTTTCCTATTCAACTGACGTACTATTCCTCACTTGACTTTGAAGATGACTTCCCCACAGGTTGTCAAAACGTCAGTCACTTACATCGACAACTGTCCTTCTCAGGACTACACAAATCCGAACAATCGTACGTATCTTACGATTTAATTTTTTATTCTGGAAACTAGCTTTACTGTATGCATTCAAGCATTATCAAAATTGACTTTGCAGAATTATCCAAAATGTTCCAATACCTAGTATCTATCGATCCCTTGGTGAAACTAAAAAGCATTGGGAAAGATAAAAAAAAAAATCTCACAATTACAAGACCATTGTAAAAATTATACAGTCAGTTATTTTTAGTAACAAAATGAACAGAGTAGTAAAGTGAAAAAAAATTTCGAAATTTTGGACCGTGTAGGTTCTCAGTAACACTAACAGCACGGGGGGGGGGTGGATAAAATGCAGCTATGGCTATTTTTAAACGAGTTAAGTTTAAAAGGTTTTGGGCTTGACACAGATTGCCCTTAAGTACGCATTATCTGCGAATCAAATAGTATTTCTATTTATCTAATGTCTTGAAAAATACAGCCAATTAGAAACCAAGATTGCCGTTTTATATTCTGCAGTATGCATCGGGTATTATTTCCACTCAACTTTCCCGTCATGATTTGCTGCATGCACGCACCAATAAAATTCAGAATTATACTATTGGCAAATAGATTTCATTACCAGCCATTTTTGTGTTATATTGCTAAAGGTCTTGCATGTTTTTTTATATCATTGTTTTGAATCATTTTTTAATTTGCGGAGCCTTTTATCTAGCTAGCTACTACATCATTTAATCTTTTTTTTTCGGCGCGCGAGCGGACAAGATGAAACGAATCCTGCAATTTGATTGGTTCCCTGAGCGAGCGGAATTTTAAGATCTTGCCCGTGGTCAAATACCAACAGCGACTTCGTGACAAACAAAGACGACTAAACTCAAAAGGTTCAAATCTTTTTAGCTTTGCAAGTCTTAGCTTATAAGGCGTTAACATTTGAAAATAGTTTTTGAGTTTTTTTGACATAATATCCGACGAATAAAGTTTATATTGAGGCAGTGAATTTTATTATCCTGCTGATCAAAGACAGTCTGAACATTGGCCTTTAAAAAGAAAAAAACAACAACACGATAACACAGGGGAAAAAATAAACACGTTTATTTGCCGTCTGGGAGGTCCGTATTGAGAAAAACTGTGCCTTCGGTTTAGGTACGGACCTTGGCCTTACACAAGACCTCTGGCACAGTTTTTCTCAATACGGACCTCCCGGACGGCAAATAACATATATAACTTATGCACGTATGGAGGTCATGAGTATTATTATATGAGTATTTTCCGAGGCATGTGATACATACTTAGTTATGCAATGCTTTCTCGTGGAATACTGTGGATAATTCCACTTTTCTCTAGTATTTTCCTTGCCTAAAGGCTCGTGTTTATACGGAAATACAAGTGACGTGTGGTATATATCACTGTATCCTCGATAGCATTGCATAACTAGTACGTATCTCATATCGAAGGTTAGGGTTAACCAATCGTTCTCAACTAAGAGCAACATTTTAAATGCAATAACTGAAAAGAAAACGATTTAAAGAGAACAGGGGCCTAACAAAAACCCCAAGTTTACTAATTGCAAAAGTATAACGAATCACTGTATACGGTTTTCGATAAAATTTAAAAAAACAGAAAGAAAAGAAACAACTCAAGGGAACATGGGTCTTGTACAAGATGACCTTTGGAACAAATCTATTGTTTCAAAACTAGTTTTCAATTCATTTTATGTTATTAATCATAGTCTGGAAGACGACTTGCAAATTAGCAACAGGTCCGGCCTAAAAATGACACAAAATGTAATTACAAATAAAAGAAGTTGACGCAAAACTCTATAACTTTTCAGTACAAAATGTAACAAATTTTCTAACACATATTTCCTGTAACTTTTTTGCTGATAAAGCTACTGTGGAGATATTTTTAGTTATAAGCTTGTTTAATTTCTATATTGTAATTAGTGTCACCTAATTTATATAAATCAATAACCAATTAATTGATAATTTAGTATTTAAAAAAAAGTTATGAGGGTATGAAAAAAATTCTAAAAAAATTCTATGAACCGTCTATTTCCCATAAACCAATCGTTGAAGTTTATCTAGTTTTTTGAGAAACAGCTGTGAGTTTTTCGTTACCATGGCAACAAGGCTTTCCCTCTCTGGAGTTTTCGATCAAGATCTTGTTTTGGATAAATTTTAGGAAAAGTGACCAAATATCATCGATTTCCGATTGGTAGTTACATTTAGAGATTGAAGTTGCCGTGGCGCTTTGAACCCACGTGGCTTGAATTAGTTGAAATATAATTGAACACTTATAAATATCAATTACAATTGCAAGGTTTTTACATCGATTTTATATCGATTAGATGAATATCCTTGAAGAACATCAATTTTACACTTGGTGATGTTTCTGTGCTACAGTTGCCGTGGAAACCAATTAGTAACAACATGACTACAACTTAATTGGAAGTTCACGTGACACTTATTACGCATACCAAGTTTCATGGCAATTGGCTGCATACTTTTGAAGTTAGACGGGGAGGGGTCCGAATTACCCCCCCCCCCCTCATGCCTTCGTGTAACTTTTTTTTCTTCATGCGTTCTAGGGTTAATAAACGGAGTGCATGCGCTCGTTTTGTATTTTCAGCGAAAACAACTTAATTATATACTGATGGTAAAAAATTATCCGGAAACGGAGCATACTATTTCTTTGCAAAACGCTTGTCCGATATTATTAGTTGCAAACCACTGAAAAGATATCTAGCTTAAAAGTAGAATTAGTTTGCTCAAAGATTGCTTGAAAGTTAAATAATGTGAGGGTTAAGTTGGGTTGTTTACGTTATCAAATGAAAATCGATAAAACAGTTTGTCTATCCTCTAATTTATTGAGCTGTGCTCTTATATTCTCCTCTCCTTAGGATCATGAGAAAATTCTAGAAAGAGCTTGCTTTTAAAAAACTTCCATTAACTCTTACACAATGTTTACCGAGTTATTAATGATGGTGCACATCACAAACGTAAAAATGTTATTAGTTATAAAATGACACATATGTCTTTATTATAAAGTGAAAGGAAATATCTTTGGAAGATTTATTATTTAAGAACCCGAGTTTTTGCATGCAAATTAGTTATTTTCATTATATTGTTTGTGAGAACTTTTAACGATGTGCCTTTCACTTCTAACACATTTTTTTTACTGCGTTCACATTTAATTTGCTTGTTTCACCAATTAGGAAAATAGGATAACTTTGGGGTGAAAAAAGCCCTATAATTACCTGGATAACATTGCAGTTGAAATGATACGAATTATTCAAGGTAAGTTCAACCTAAGATATTATGCAAGTAACCCTACGATGTGAGAAAGAAACTTTGGAATTATATTGCATAATAATTTATTTCTTCCTCTAAAAAATTCTGAAAACAACTTCTTTAACAAAACATCGTCTAGAATCAACCGATTGAAATTTGGCTTTCGATTCTACCAACAAAGCAGTAATGCAAGTTACTCGTTATAAGAAAGGATTTCTGTTCGTAAAATGTAGAGTTTTTTTTTTGAAAAACATAGAAAAACAAGCTGAGGTTGCCTAATAATCGTTGTCTATACGGCTTCTTTATTCTTTGAACCGCCTTTCATAGCATTCGATGTTAGATTTCTTTTAAGTGTTTTGGCCCTATTACTTAAGTTTTGATTTTTCGTAAGAGGTTTTTTCCGTCTTTGGAAATAGAAGATCGATGGTACACTCTTTATTGCTCTACTTTACAAACCAAAAATGGTGAAGAATCATCAAAGTTGAAAACGTTACTAATAGCAATTGCTCAGTTTTGACGTGGTTGTATGTATGGGTTGTCGGATTTGATGAAAAATTAAAATCTTTGTTCATTTCATGCAAATGAGATCGTTTCAAATTTGTTCAGAAAACTGTTAATGATGTGCCTGTCACCGCTGGTAAACAAAAATTTAACATTTGTTGTGCAACCATAATTCATCTCATAGGTGTAAATTTTTTTGAAACAAGAGAAAATTGACTTGCAGCGTGAAGTGTTTCTGAAATTTTTTATCCAAACCGGGTAATAGAGTACTTTGTGTAGAAGTTATTCCTAACGGCTTTCAGAATAACAGGTATTGTATATATTAGTTTTGAAGATGAAGGCCAATTTCTGTTTCTTCTAATTCTGCTACTACAGTAATTAAAGCTTGCAACCTCGGTCTCAATTTCAAATAAATCTACTTCTGCATACTACGGCTTTTTTACAGCGGATGGCTATAACTTGGAAATAGTTTCATACAAAATAGATATTGTAAGTTCTTGCGAAACTAGTACTGTCTGCGAAAAGGATGCCGCAAAAATGTTCCAAATTAAATAATGTTTCGAACTGAAACTCACTCTAGTGGTTGGAGTTGGGTTATACTAAACACAGAACGATTTGGGACAGAACGGGAAGTTTGTAAAGGTTTTGACAACAGACCCCAAATGGTACGCTATAGACTTAAGGTGAATTTAGAATAGCGTGATCATAATATTAAGAGATTAATGAAATCGTGGAAAAATTAAAATTAGGACACGCCACAGGTGATTTTTGAGTCTTCAATAAGCCACAACTAATTTCCGCACGAGTACATCTTTTTCTCGAAAACATTATTATTGCACTAAGAAGTTAACTCGATTATTCTTGGTGGTTTTTTTTGCAAACGGAAAATAAAATTCTGACTTTGAACTTTACCATAAAGATGAAAATGTTAAAACAAAATAACAACGTTCAGAACGGAACTCATTTCGCGATCGGTTCTAGATTTAGATCTCCATTAAACCAATCCTGTTTTATTCCAAGAGCAAAGACTAATTATAGGAAGTTTGATATTAGGTAAAAAGGAACACAAATTTGATATTCGTTTGTGGAATCTATCGAAACCGAGAACATTGCAGTTTCAAAAAAGAATATAAACTTGTTAATGAATACTAAATTTCGCTACCTTTTGCTTTGCCTTATCTACTTGCTTTGGATTATTTACCCAAATCATTTGTTTTTATATTTTTCAATTTATTTAATAGCTGGTTTTTTCGTATTGTTGTTTGCAACTGATATTACTTTTTTATTTTGTTGTACTCCTCCATCACACCGACAGACGGTTACCAAATCAAACATTTTTCAATAGTTTGCCTGGCTGTTTTGCTAGTACAGCTCTTTAGTTATTTAAGACAACCAGTACCTTCTCCTATAAATCATTATAATATTATCATTGTGAGTTTTTTTGTGCAATATATTGAAATCTCGGCTTGATAGAGTTTTTCAAAGCATTCTGGTCTATTATCACGCTGGTCCATCGACCTTTGTTTTTCCCATCAAACGTAGGTAACATGAAAAATTCGTTTTCATTTTAATTTTGAACTTCAGGCACAAGTTGTTTGTTGGCCTTTCACATTCTATCTTTGCTTATCTAAGTGCAAATGTTTGGTATCGCAAGTCTCTTCTCAATTTATATCAACAGTCGCGCTACTTACGCGGGAATAATTCTTAGAACAGTTACTACTAATGCTAAAGAAACCTCTTTTCCAGGAGAACATCCATTGACGTTATATGTTTTAAAAACCTTTTGGGCTGAGCCAGCAATTTGCGATAAAGAACTTTGGTCACTATTTCGTATATTATTGGAGTGCAGACAGACTGCTACGATTCTCAAAAAGGAGCTGTTGACTTTACTTGCAACATTTATCGAAATTCTTATCCAAAGTTCCATTAAAACTTTAGTTAGTTGTCAAGCTTCGAAGCTGTCTTAAGCCTATTTAATTTCAGTTTTACCTGAACGTGTTCTTATTAATTCTTTATTCTTGAAACAAAGATTTTATTATGCTTCCATTATATGTTATGATTTTAGCTCTAAAATTGGGCACGACTGGCAGATGGTTTGTCGATTTCATTAAGAGTTCGAGTTTTATTGCTCCAATTGGAAAGAGTCGTTTCTATCATCGATGCCTCTCAGAAAAGGTTGATGACGATAGCGCAGAGCTTATCAATTGTTAATTCACAAGAAGGATTAAATAATCATTATGCAACCACATAAGGCAAACTGAAGTTTGCACCAAACCATATCGTCCCCAGAGTTTTGGAACAAACTTGTCAAAACGCTCAACATAGAGATAATTCTAAAGTGTTTCTCAAAAGAATCTGGTTACATATTTACACTTGCACCTGCTATTTCTTCTGTTCATATTGTCTTTTTTGTTGTTATAAAAACTGATTTCTTCGAAATATTCATGCAACCTTCGTGTAATGGGAAATCTAGTTGGACATATTTTCTTTTTCGTCTCAACCAACACTTTAATTTTTCACCAGCAATGGATTGTCAAGTTTGTCAAAATTTATAAAGATCAACTGAACATTGCCTACAGGCATATATAAACAAAACTGAGTTGACATTTAATTGAAATTGATACACAAAAGCTCATGTCATCTTCTTCTTTTCTTGTATGCCATTTTTTTAAGAAGATCAAAAATTATTGTAGTTTTCAAGAGGCATTCCCAGGAAATCGTATAACGGTAACTTAATGCTGGTGCCATTTATACCTTAACAATATGTTTGCAAAGTATTAGAAATTATAATTAGCGCAAATCAGTCTCTTATTTTCCAGCAACGAAAACCAATTCAAAATCAACTGGAAACGATTTAAGTCGGCAACAAATTTTTCCTTTCGAAAACTACGCTGGATCTATATATGAAGCTTTCTTTGATGGCTCAAGGAAGAGGAGTATGAGTTTATTGAATTATTTGTTTTTGTTATACTTTATCAGAGGAAAAAACTCCAGCAAATAAATGTAAACTTACAAACAACTTTAGACAAGTTTGGGAGCAAAGCAATTCAATCTGACAAGAACAAAAGGTTTCGCCTAACAACGTAGCAACGGGGAAGCAACACAAAAAAGACGCCTAAGAAGTCCTTGTATGACTTTTAATTAAGAAAATGTAATTATTGATGCAAGGAGGAAAACGAGCGGTGAAATTATTTTATTATACCTGCTAACTCATTAGCTGACAAGACGAAAAGACGAACATGTATGTACTGAGCTAGATTATCTTCAATAACGTACGTATACGTATACGGCTAGATTATCTTCAATAAAGTACGTATCCTTCTTCCCTTTAAAACTTTCTCACCTTTGTCATTGTAAACAAACGGCTTAAAGGCAAGATATGTTTTTCTTTACACTCGAGCATATTTTCAGCCAATTTGATTATATTAAGATTGTTGCTTTGAGATTCAAAGAAAGACTTTGGTTAAATAGAGGGCAAATTCAGTTGACAACACGACCAGTTTTAGCTTTTTCCTTAAATTTTGGCAGCCATTAGCTGAAGTACATATTTGGTTTCGAGATGCCCTTATTATTATAGTCATGCAACAATTTTGAAAGTAGAAACACAAAGACTATAGTATGATATATTACCGACGTTATTCAAAGAGCCTTAACTTTCATAAAAAACATAAATCTTTCTCGGATCCACAAAAAAAAGCAACTCTTCTTATACAGTTCTACATTAAAAGAGCTGAGCAGCGAAAAAAGGGACTTGTAGTTACATCGTTGTTACTATAACTTTTAAGTTCCAAATTGGCGAGTAAGATACATATTGGTATATTTAAGTTAGTTTCAGTTGAATCACGCAAAAATTATTAAACTTATACTTTTTGAAATAATTGGAAATGAAATTTCAACCTGTTTGTTATTTGAAATTAAATATTAAGTTGTATTTCATATCGTTTACAAAAGGTTTTATCCAAACTAAGGTCGGACAGTATAAATTACATGATATCAAATGAAAATTACATATGTATTTTGCCCACAAATATTTCTGCTCAAAATTTTTCAGCACAGAGTTTCAACAAAATTTTGCTTTTCGTGTTTTTGTGAAAATAAGACAGTCTTAGATCGATATTACTAAGGGAATATACTGAAGGTTGTTATTCGTTTCATTAGTAAGACAAACAAAATAGCAGCTGAACTTATTTAATTTCGGTAGCGTTTGATGACTTCGTGTCTGTAAAAAATTAAAGTCAAAATATTTTCAAATAAATTCTAGTCTTGATAAAAAAAATTTAAACGAACCCGATGTTGGGGCTTAAACGTAATTGCAATTTATCTTAAGTCCGAAATCCATATATTTAATTTAGTAAGTCCAGCTCTGTCAGTGAAAATTACTTTTAAAATACTTTTCGAAATTCTATACATGTTTGTTTTTAGATATAATATTTGTGAATTTATCTACGTTGCATTTTTTGTTCAAAAACATCTTTTGCACGCATTTCAAAACTTAGTTTCAAATATGCTCAATAAAAGTCACTATGAGTTTGTGCTAGGTCTCTGAGAATTTATTTTGCATTCAAGCTGCTTTAAAAATAACAACACAACTACTACTAACGTATGCAAAGTGTAAGAAATAAGGACAGTGCCTTTTAATATGTAATTTTATAGTACACATATCAACACGCTAAAACAAACAGGCCAGTGAATTCTTTATACAAAGGCAAGGGAAGGGGGATGACAAATTTGCCAAAAGATTAACACTTATCTTCTCGTTTTCACAGCGATGACTGGTGAAGTAATATTAACAATCATGTACGCAATATGGGGTTTGGGCCTAGCGTGGAGGCCTGGAGTGCTTTTCAATGGGACGAAGAGGATTGCAATGTTTGACAGGATCGCTGAAGGCAATGTTCATGGTTCTAGTCTCAAACCTTGTCTAACAGCACCTAGAAAATTTTGGCTTCCCCTAGGGTTTTAGTTCCCAGTAAAGCAAACGCCATCTTTGTTACCAATTCTTTGAAATCAAGCAATTTTTTAAAGCAATTGCTTTTCCACCTGCTCTTCGGAAAATTTTACTCATGTTCACATTTCTTTACAAGTAGTTATAATTTTAGATTTCGAAACACTATTCCATGTGTTTGAAGTTTTCTTTTGCTTCCAATAAAGGATTGCAACACTTTACAGACTATCATTTAACTTGCAGAAGATAAAATACTTGAAAGATAACGATAGACTGCCATATTAGTCATGTTGGTAGTTTCCAGAGAAGGATGTCTATATTTTATTGCAATTGCAAAACATCCATAGGCGAGCAGACAGTTTCCTATATTATTTTGCTCAGCTGCTGTTAGCTTAAAAAAAGCTAATAGGACAGGAACATTAAAACTCATTTTCTGGCAGTATTGGAGTCTTCAGACCTCTCGTCGAAATGTTCCGATTAGAATGTCTGTATTATGGATTAAATGGTGATCATAACATCCAACGTTAAAATTTTGCGCCATTTTGTGCTTTAAATTCTCTTCTCTGCAAAATGGCGACTGGTGGAGTAAATGTCCTTTACAGTATGTTTGACCTAAACGCGATGAAGTGATTCTAGCCCAGTTCCTTTTGAATTAACCAAAAATAATCAATTTTTAGATGACACTTTTGTTGTAAACTTTAGGTTCTTGTATTTTGCAGCTTTTTAAAAAGTATTCATTGTAAGATCATATCTGTCGTAGAAATTTTAAATTATAACTATTGCTCCAATATATAAGACACGAGTGTATTTTGTTCTATTTTATTTCATATTTGAAATGTATCCAATTCAAGTTTTCTGCATTTTGAATGCGACGAAACGCAGCTAGAAATTCATGATATAGAAAGGCCTATGAATAACTAGAAACAAACATTAAAGGTATTGGTTTTTCTTCACTTCACCCAACCCTCCCTTGCTCAAAACTTTTCTTATCGTTGACTGTTTTTAGTTGCAGCTGTGTAGTTTTCGGTCATATCTTCTCTCATAACTTTTATTCCAATAGACATGGTGTTACAAGGTCATTACCTGGTCCAGGAATGGGTGCAGTCGGAGTTACAATGTACTCACAAGTGCGTTATGAATAACAAGTGCCTGTCACTGAACTATGATCACCGTCAAGGCGTGTCTCATTTATGTCAGCTTAACAAGGAGACTCGCTTAACACAACCAAAGGACTTTGTTCCTCGACCAGGATTTGCTTACTATGGTTATGAAAATGTTAGTTTAATGTACACATGTTGTTTTTGCTCTTTGTTTTGTTTAGGTGATATTTTAAGCGATTCAAAACTGCTATACTTAGATGATAAATATCGAGTTTTGTTGCTACTGATAGAGAATGAAAAATTTTTATAGGAAGTATTTTGGCTAACGAAGAGACTGATTGCATACTCCAGCAGTTGTTACGGTTTCGTAATTTCTTTAGCAACGTCACCTTTGGAATAAAGAGATTTCTCTTTTCGCTAAATTTCTGCTATCGATTAGCTTAAGCTTTTACAACTTAGCTTTATGTGTTTTGCCCCAAACTAGTTCTACATTTGGGCAAACGCCTCTAAAAACTATTACTAGTGTAACAGTTATAACTAAGAAGTTCATTTGAACGAGGATTATTAAAACTGAAATTAATAAAGTCATCTAGTGCTTTAAATTCCAGCGTTTGTAAGATGTTTATATTTTTGCTACTGATAGAATATCAGGGTACATACTCACGCAAAGGTTATAGTTTCCTATTTTCTTGAGTAACGTCGCGGTTGAAATAAAAAATATCTCTTTTCGGAAAATTCCTCTACTTCTTTTAACTTAGTCACAAATTCCACTAAGTCTAGTAGAGTTCCAGAAGTAATTCATTTCTTCTGTGACCTTCCAGGACCCGTGTGCAATCCATGTCCCTTGTAAAAATGGTGGAACCTGTTTACCAAATATTAGCAGTACTAGCGTCTCGTACAAGTGCGCATGTGTCTTGGGGTACGGCGGCGAAAACTGCGAGGTTTATCAAGGTAATACCGATTTTAGTATGCTATTAAGCCAGATCAAGAACGACCTTTAGTGAAAATGTAAAAAAACAGCAATGGAAAGCTAATTTACCAGTGTATTAGACATGTGTCTTAAGACAACGCGAAAATAAGTAGTTGCCCCATCATCAAGAAGATTAGAAGCTCTCAAAGGTATATGTCCTATATCACCTCTCTGCAAGTACCTTCTCTCTGTAACTCATGCTTCGCGGATGAAAAGGCAATATTAAAGTTTTACATCTGCTGCTTTTCGTGGAAGCGAGCAAAGCTTATCCGACTGTACTGTGTCTGAAAAGTTGTTAGCTGTGTTACTGTAATAACCATCTTATCTTTCATTTAGGTTTCCACTTCGAGTTTTCAAACTTAACCGTGAAAGAGCACGCATCTGTATCAGTAATGAGGCAACTAGATGCCTTCAGTGTATCTGTCTGGTTAAGAGCCAAAAGAGTGGGGTCTGGAAACCAGAACACATTGTTCTCATACGCCACTCAAGAGCAGCCTAAACTCGTCGATTTCAAGTTTGACGATGTAGGGAACCTTTTTTTAGTTATCAATGGCACAACAAGGTAAAGCATGTCGTAGATTTATTGTCTATTTGATACCGCTGTACCCTGTTTCTTCAGGAATTAGCATTATCTATCCATCCATCCAGCCAACTTGTTAGTTAACCTTATGTTGCAGTGTTTTTAACCAAACACTTTCCTTACAAGGCGCCTTTCTCAGATACTCAAACCCAAAAAATAGTATAAACTACTGTTTCTTTGTAGAACAATGAAATATTACCCAATCAGTGACGAGATATGGCATCACGTGGGAATCACATGGAGGAACAGTGATGGCAGATACACGGTTTTCTGTGACGGGGTTACAGTCGACAGAGGGAATGGGCACCAAACAGGACTCACAATAGAGGGCAGAGCTGTTTTGACCCTAGGACAGTCGCAGAAAACGCCAGAATTGTCCTTCGAATCTGGTCAGGCATTTTTAGGCAAAATATCTTCTTTCAACATGTGGGATCATGAATTAAGTGACAAGACTATTAAGAGTTTTTCAACTAATGTCAAGTGTGAGACGACTAACGGAAACTTTGTTGCCTGGTCAAGCTTTGAGAGAGGAAGGAAGTTTTTCACTTCTTCGCCTGATGTTAAAACTCAAACGGATTGTGATTTTTTTGGTAAGTTAAACGGTAGCAAGTTGGGTGGATACCAGACTTTTAGACTCAGGCGTCTGAATCTGAAAATGTTAAGGGAAAAGATATGGAGTAGTTTATTGTATGGAATTATGACTTAAAGTGTATAACATAACGGAGCCATGGAACTTAATTTAGAAAAATCTGCTGTCAATCCATAACCTTAGGATGTATTTAAGTCAAAGTTGGGCTGCTGATGAATCTCGAAGTAGACAGATAATTAGTCCAAGTTTGACTCAAATATATCCAATGGTTATGGATTGGCAGCAGATTTTTAAAAAATGCAAATTTGTCGGAACCACTCATGACGTCATCAGTCAAAGACTTTAAATGTTAATATTTTAAAAACAATAAAAGATTTTGACAAAATTTTTTCACTGCTGTTCCTCGTTTACCAAGGTTTATCCACTGAGCAATAAATTGTTTCACTTCACATGCACCTTAAAATAACTCTTTTGGTTGCTGATACTAAGGTTTTTCAAGTTTGCAAATTGTTAAAGGTGTGACGTCAAAGTCAATGGGATAGATAACAAAACAATTATTATTTCTTGAAATCCCAGATCAGTGATTCTGAAACTTTGCACTATAACACAAATACAGTTGTTTTGTAAGTGATCCTATTTGATTTCCGACCTTGAGTCACAACTTTGGTAATTTCCAAATTTGAAAAACCTTAATATTTCAGTAACCAAAAGAGTTATTTTAATGAAATAGACGATCCCTTTTCTTCTTTTTCAAAATCCTCTTTAATAGTTTAAGTTCCATGTTTCCGATACACACACCTTAACACTTTAAGATAACAAAAAGGCTCTAGGCAGTGGAACACACTTGAGTGAAGCAAAACATTTGGCCCCAGGGATCATTTATCTTGATAATTCTATACCCGGTTAACTGCTGTATTACCAGCATGATGAGTCCCTAAGATGTAGGGGTTATCACACCTGATTAGAAAACAGTTCCTGAGAGGTGGGTTCGAGTCCCAGTCGAGGCTTTTAACCAATTTTTGTTTCGGACAAGTATGTAGGAAGGTTAAAGAGGTGTCCGTACGACCTCTTACTGTGCTACAAACTTTTGAGTAAACTTTTTGCAGTAAAACAAACTTTTCTTGGCAAGTTATCTAGGCTTGTTAGCAACATTCAGCAATCGCTAAAAGTACCTCTGAAATTAGATGCAAACACATTTCATCGAAAAAGTTTTCTTGAAGGATATGTATGCATTTGTTACGGTCGGTTACTAAGGCTATATGTTTAAACAGTGCCGATTAAATTTTAACCGGTTGAAAATTTGCACAGTACATATTGTTTATACGGAACCGTCTTTTTTCACCAGAAAACACATTTTGTTTACACGAGACCGGCTATCTGAGATTTGCTGACAGCCTACGGTTGTTTGTCAACCAATTACCATAAGAACATGCGCAGAACAAGTGTTTGTTCGGTACAGATTATCTTTTTGACGACATCAGACAATAAAATGACCTCAATTTTGCCGGACGAAAATTTGTATGGCTTGTCGTTCAAATATTAGTTCGTACGGTTTTGCTGGTTCCGTGTAAACGAAACGCCTAAATGTGCAATATTTTGACCTGCTAGAAATCACCCTTTCACAAAAAAAAAGGAAAGAAATCCTGTACGCTGCATATTGCGAATACGAAGTACTTGGAAAGTACGGCCAGACTTGTTAAAACAATTTATAAATTTAAAAGTTATTTATTTAAAGAAAAAAAGCAACAAAACGACAAAAAGATATTTGTTTCTTTCTTTAGATTCTGAATCCAGCTTTGATGTCGAGTTTCCCAGAAGGAGTTCAACAGACTTTGTCATCATGAACGCTGTTCCGAGTCTTACACAAATGACGATTAGCTTTTACGTGAGTTACACGGATAAGGACGACCAGACATTTTTATCTTACGCAACAAGCAGCGCCCAGAACGAGATCTTTCTTATGCAGAAGAAAAAGAAGTTCCACGTTTGGATAATGAACTCATACAAGTAATGTTTCTGTGATGTTTATTTCTTTACCGTAAATAGATTTTAGTGTGCCTGTGTTGTAACGAAATTTAAGTTTAGTTTATCTTTCTATAACAGAAAAGCTAACCTGAGGATCTTCATGTTCGTGGCAAACGAGATTCCTGAAACACACAAGCAAGAGAGATGATCGTGACACTAGTATTACGACTTTCAATCCAAATTCAGAGTGAAAAACTTCCTTCCCTTTCGTCCTCTCTATTCTGCTTTCAAACTTATCACATCAAACCCTCCAAGACCAACAGCCAGGGCTGGGTCACTATCAAATGAGTGTTACATTAAACAAACCCCTTCCGGCGGCTGGTATATCGGAGGATAATGTCCACGGCTGATAGAACTAAGATTGTCCGAAAAAATGAACAATTGGCCGAGAAGCGAAGCTTCGAGGGCAACTGAGAAATTTTGAGGACAATCTATAAGCCAAGGACATTATCCTCCGATATACCAGTGAACAAAAAAGGGGTTTATTTTATTTTATAACCCTTCCAATACGTACTTTGTCGACTTTTTTGCGCTGTCTGGCACTGCCTTTAAAACTAGGCATTCTTAAAAATCTTCGTTGTTAGACTCGGCGAAGCGATTAATTTTCTTGTCTATCAGTTCAAATTTGTTCAAAATTTTAAAAAATAACGTTGTTTTAATTAACAATGGCCGGCAAAATCGCAGGGCAGTTATCAAATTGGAAGGGGTATATTTAGTAAATAAACCCCTTCCGGCGGCTGGTATATCGGAGG
>JAOBRD020343007.1:6123-20816 GCA_027575215.2 Hydrozoanthus sils | reverse complement strand
TTTGGTTTTCACTAGAAAAGACACCTGGTTTCGGGATCAGGGTTGTTTTCCCACCGGTGAACCACTCTGGATAGTCCGCTGCAAATGTTCAAAACTAGTAGCAATCCCTTTGTGAAGGCACCAGTACTTAACTATTCGGTCTGGTCCTGGTGCACTCCAATTCCGCTTTTTCTCAGTCAAGTTTTGCACACTGCTCCTTGCTCAACTCAAAACTCTCCTCTGAGGAGACTTGGACAAGCTTTTCTATTGCTTCCTTCACACCTTTCAGCCAACCAGAGTCTGTATTTGTTTTTACAGAGGGTCTGTATTTGTTTTTACGGACTTTATTATTATTATTATTATTATTATTATTATTATTATTATTATTATTATTTATATTATTTTTATTTTAGTATAATGTAATGTACTTGTAATGATAGCAGTACTTGACAGAGCTAAAGATGATCGTAACGATATATATCATCAGTGTTATTTGGATGGATTTTTTTAATGAAAAAAAAAATAACTCGTGATGATGATGGTTACACCAATATTGTTGAATTGGTTGTATTGATTTTTCTCTTTTTTCTGACAATGATGAAGTTCTGTTTTGAAAAAGATTGTGACTGTACAATTAATCACATCGCATGGCGAATCTTTCACGGCTAAAAGAAATACAGGGAAAGTAACACTTGGAAAAACTCATCTTTTGCTAACAACACTTGCCAAGTTTGAGGTTTACAGATTCTGTCTTTACATTTTTATGGGCAATTTTAGGCGTTTATTTGCTAGGAATTATGAGTAAATGTACAGGTCGTCTTTGCGTATCCTCGGATTGCAGTGATGTCTTTTCTGTTTCAGCAATATATTCGGCAGGAAATTTAGGTGAAACTAAGTAAATTTTACCACATATTTTAGAGTACAAATTTCTAAGAGTAGTTTTTTTCCCAATTTCAGGTGCCCTTGGAAACTTAGAACTTTTGAAATTAGACGAAAATCATTTATTTGCTCTTCCAAATGCCATTGGAAGGTAAGTTGATGATTTTTGGTTAAATGATAAGAAAAAATTTCCACATTCCACAATGGCAAAAAAAACCGCTTGATGTTGAGAAAAGTTGCGTTGTTTGCTTTTAGGAAATAATCCTGATATAAACGCATTATGATTGGTTACAAATCAGTTTTAGATAAAAATATATATACGTTATTTGCCGGCCGGGAGGTCCGTATTGAGAAAAACTGTGCCAGAAGTCCTGCGTAAGGACCGAGGCCTATTTTTTCCCCCAGTGTTTTCGGGTTGTTGTTTTTTTCTTTTTAAAGGCGTATGTTCAAACAGTTTTTGTTCAGCAGGATATTAAAATTCACTGTTGCTATGAAAACTTTGTTCGTCGGATACTAGTAAAAAAAAATCAAAAAATGTTTCAAAATGTTAACGCTTTACAAGCTAAGACTTGCAAAACTGAAAATAAAAAAACTTTTGAGTTTAGTCGTCTTTGCTGGTCAAGAAGTCGCTTTCGGTTATATTTGACCACGGGCAAGATCGTAAAATTCCGCCCGCTCACAGAACCAATCAGATTGCAGGATTCGTTTCATCTTGCCCACTCGCGCGCTGAAAAAAAGGTTATGACATAAGAGGTCACGAGGAAAGTGTTCAGAGAAAATGAGGGAAAAATTGAGACAACACGTGTAACGTTGGTTTATACCTTTATTGTGAGACCTTGAGTAACTTTTTAATATTACATCTTTTACAGGCTAAAGAACTTAGAAGAATTAGTAGTTAGTGGTAATGAGTTGGAGGTAAGTTTCAAGGGGAGGCCTAGATTTTACATGTTATAACGTTTTTTTCACTGTGTATCTACGAGTTTCTAAGTATCTTGCACAAACTCAATATCATGCAAAATACAGTCACAGATATTTAACTGTAATTACATTTCCTTTAATGCAGTACTAGTAAATTGTTTATTTTAAAGTTCTCTCATCAAAAACAGTATTATAAATTAGTTTACCTTTTGTTCTTTCAGACAATTCCATCATCAATGGGACTTTTGCGAAATCTTAGGGCACTCAATGCAGATGAAAATTTCTTGGAATCAATACCCTCAGAAGTAAATATCAAACGTTAATTTTTTCTTTCTTAAAACTAAAGACTGAGAGATCCGTTATTATAGCCCGCCCTTATGGTTATTTCAGGCGGTCAGAAATCCCTATCCTTTCTTGAACTTGAATCAAGTTTTATTAGTTTGTAACTGCTTTATGGAAAAGGGAAATGATAAAATTGAAGGATGAAAGTTGGGTCCTCATGGACAGGACAATTAACCGTTGCAGGTTAACCCCCAGAAAGTTGGAGCTTATTGATGCAGTGGGTACAGATGTATCTCAGCCTTCAGGGCTATAGAGGCCCCCAGTTCGATTCCCAGTGATTGCATGTCAGTTTTGACTTTCTTCTGATCAGTGTAGCTGTAGCTTTGAATACCCGTAATACGGAGCACTAACAGAGGGAGGGGGTAAAGGGCGCCCCGTCGGCTTCCATTGATAACAGTACTCCTCTGAGAGATGCTGGTTTCTTTACTTTTAGCAGAGTTGACTGGAACTATAAATAGAGTTAAGTGTCTTGTTCAAGGAAACATGAGTGGTTTAGCTATGACTTAAACTCATGTGGCAATCACACTACCGACCGGCCCATTATCTAAACCATATGCAAATGGATTAAAAGAACATTTTTGTGACTGAACAAACGTTTAAACCTTGTGTCGTAATTTAGAAAGATCTATACTATAATTACGAAAATATTCAGACCTTATTTAAAATTTTTAGACATTATTTTAATTTCGGACCAAAAACTTTCGGACACTTTTACCCATAAATTTTGGACAATCATCGACTCTTAATACAGAATTAACTAGAAAATTTTCGTGAGTCGACCCTCCCATCGAAAAGGAGAAAAATGGCCTCCAGTGCCTTGATAAACTAATCGTGGGGAACTACGAAACGCCGAACACGCCAAAGCAATAAAGCAAATTTTGATTTACAAGATGATGAACCCGAGTTGTGCTTTGAAACTATTAATACTGGTTCCTGACCAGGCTTCCAAACTTGCGATCTTGAGTCATTAATCAAAATTAAGTAAATTTCGAAACTTTCGCACAGTTTAAGTTCATTTTCCGGATATTAAATTTTCAGACTTTTTTTGGTCCGAAAATTTTATTCGTCCAAATATTTCCATAATCAAAGTAGTGTTAGTTTGCCGCTCAGTTTCTCAGGGCTCGAACTTGCCTCCTCTAGATGGCCAATGCTACGGAAAAGTAAACGCTGATTACGAGAAATTTAGAACTTGTAGCCAGCTGGCTATTACATGATTGTGTGTCCAGAATATTTGCAACCGGCTAACTAAGATTTTTTTGTTTCTAATAAAATGATGAACAGTGTGATGAGAGAGTGAAGCTTGTCTGCATTCTTTGGTAAACAAATCAGGAAACAAATGTAATTGATTTTATGCGCACAGCTACCGACGCAGACGTATAGTATGTTGAAAACAAGTATATCTAGAGCGTTAACAAGAAAAGGGTGTTCTATCGTTTGGCAAAATCTAACCAATAGAGTGTTGTTGCGCGTGCAACATTTAAAATTCCCATAATACTCAACACTGGAAACTCTGAAATACCATTACATGGACTAACTAACCTGCAAAATGTTTTGCAATTAAAATTTGCTAATTAGAACTAAGACTTTCAAGACTTGACTGGAACTTAATGAAAGGCTGACTGACAGGCTATTAATTGGTTTTAGTTTTGCTCTAATTTCACGCTATGTTTTTTATGCTGGTTTGATTTTTTTTTTCACTGACTACACGCATATTAGGATAGCACTTCAAATTAAGTTCAAATGATAGACTAGATAGGTTTAATCGAACAAAAATAGTGCCCACACGAAACGCCGTAAGCTGAGTTTTATCACAGCGCTTTTGGGCAGGCCCATATTATCAGTTTTTTTTAATCTAGTTTCTTCCCAAATATTGCTTAATTCCTAATTCACCCTTTAGTTGATCCAATCCATTGACAGAGGCATGCTTCAAGTAGTTGGATATCTTTTTGGAACATTTGATTCCTGTTAGTTCCACGAGACCCTTTTTCTGTTAATTGTCAACATATGGCTACGAAAATGATTATTGCTCGGCCGGTTATACCCATGCAAGTTTTGCCTCTGGTAGCCAGCTGGCTACTTGAAAAACAAGTTAATTTCGAGCCCTGTAATTCTTAATTCTTTCTTTCTTTTCCAGTTAGGTAACTGTAGCAGATTAGCAATTCTTTCATTACGGGAAAATCGTCTCACTGAGATTCCTGAAGATATTGGACGGATGCCCAACCTTCAAGTCATAAACTTTGCGTCAAACAGGTAACACTTGTTAGTCAAGGAACGATGAATGATAGTTTTTCTATCCATCTCATAGATATTTTTCTCTCCTTTAGGAGCTTTGATCTCAGTCTTAGTTCAGGGAATGTTCTTTTGTTTATTCTAAATCGAGTTAGTGCTGTACATGTTTTCCAATGTGGTACCGTAGAATTCGGAAAGTAACGGCTGGTAGAAGCTAAGGGTCTGCTACTTTTGGGTAGCCGTTATTTTTAGATGGGTTAAAAGCTCTTTTAACTCGAAGTGGTCTCCGACAGAAAGAACACAAATTATGAAATTTAAACATTTAAAGTCATTCTATTTACAAAATTTTAAGAGATGGATAAGACTTTAAAATTTAACAAAAAACCTTAACCCAAGCTTTCTGCTTGTAATTTTAACCGCGTTAAACGAACACTCTTTTAGTCTGATGATCGACTCGAGCATGAAACCTTAGGTTACGGTTTTTTCTTAGATTTTAAAGTCTTATCCATCACACAATTTTATAAGTACAAGCTCTGCACCACCAATGCATCGAGCACTTTTTACTGAGTAGATTTGTTTTATTGTTCTAAGTCATTCTATTTCTGCATATTGCTACAATATAACGTAACCAGATGAGCAAACAGTAAACAAAATGCAAACTAACTTGATCGTAGCCTACATAGCAAGCGTTTCGGTAGGGTTTTGGCGAGATTTTCCCTCTAGGTATTAGAAACAAAACGTGGCTAGCTTCCAATAACAGTTTTCTTTGTTGCAGATTAGAAAATCTACCATACACATTTAGAAACCTTAAGAAAATTAAAGCTCTTTGGCTTGCTGAAAACCAGGTGAGTGGTCTGACACTGAATCTGATTTCAATTTGTTTGCTCCAAATTGTGAAGTTATAATGGTGGTTTTAACGGTCTTCACTTTTTCCTTAGTTTCATTATTTATATATTCTTTTAAAACCTTTTCAGCTCCAGCCAGTATTCAGTATTTCAGCTCTTCTCATATAGCCTGTACACTGTAAGATATTTAATAATAAAAAATTGCAATTGATCAGGTAGTAAGCTACTGATATAGTGAAAATAAGATTTCTCCAGTATAAACTTGTAACAATTAAACATGAATGTTGGTTCTAAGATTCTATTTGGGAGAGAGGTTATCAACACGTCATATTTGACGAATTTCATTGCCAGTCCATATTACTGCCACTAAATATGAGTTGGTCTTTTGTTATTCAGTCAAAGCCGATGGTTCCTTTGCAAGCTGAGTTCGATGACCAGTCTCAAACCCACACTTTGACCTGCTTTATGTTTCCACAGAAATCAGAAAGTAAGCAACATATAAAAGTACAGCTACAATTGTTATAACGAAGATAACAGTGATAGTGTTGGTAAAGGCTTTATTGACACTCTACTAGATGACTCTTCTTTGTGAAACAAAGCAAAACACCAGGTTGCAACCCTACTCTAACGGTTCTTTTAAGTTCCCTGAATAGTATCCAGCAGACTGGGCCAAAGGCTTAACGACCCTATCCACAAACAATCTGGTTAAGAAAGGCCGCACAAATGTTCAAGGTTGGCAGTCACAGTTTTTACCGACTGAGCCCAAGATAGGAAAATGTTTGATAACGGTCAGACATCATGAACTAACTTTGCTCTGTTGGTAAGATCTCTGACTGCCAAGTGAGAGACCGCGGGTTCGATCCCAGGCCTTGCCGAGGATTGAGCGACCTTCTTTCGTCACACCGTCCGTGGACAGGGACGTTAAGCCGTTGGTCTAGCCTCTCATACTCCAGCGGGCAGCTTTAAAGAACCCACACACTGACTGATATAAGACCAGGGTTTTGAGCCGGTGCTGTTGTTTGCCCTTTAACACACATACACCTGTAAAAGAGAACTTATGTTCTCCTTATTATTATGTGTCTGAATACACTGATTGATTGATTGATTGATTGATTGATTGATTGAATGTGTTAAGATAAATTTATGAAAAGCAAACCAGCCATCTCCCCATACTACCTTCATTTAGGCTAATTTTGTGTTACGATTTGATATCTTTAGCGTCTCCTAATTACAGTGAAGATGATGGGAGTTTCCAGTTGTCGCTATTTGAAGAAGAATTGCGACAAAGATCTTCAATCGTATTTGACATTGATGAAGATGACTACTTGGTGAGTAGGTGAATAGAGATACCTGGAGAGTGTGAGAATTGATGTGAATTTCACACTAATCAGCCTAATTTTTCACACCAATAATAACATTTCTAGCTATTTTGGAGAAAGTACTGAATTGTCCTACCTGGTTTGCAACACAAAGGGTTCGCATGTGGGGAGTCAGGAGTGCCGAGTAGTTAGGAATCAATTTCCACCTGGATGCGGGATCAAATCCAGGATTCCACAAGTGGGCTGAGATTTGTCGATCTCAGTCTGACTCTGAGAAGTTTTTTCTGGGTACTCCGGTTTTCCTCCCTCATCAAAATCGACACCCAGCTAATACTATCTGGCTGTGAAACTGTGGTTTGACGTCGTACATGGGCCGGATAGCGGCAGCAATCGTGTATGTGTCTCCCTCGTCTGTGTGTTATTGCTAAATAATTCGCAACTACATGCTTTCGGTCCAACCTAGTTGAGTTATGTCCTTCGCAATTCAGTCCTCGACTGCAAGTCAGGGCGATTAGTTCGCGTAAAACAATGCCAGCAGGTTTTCAACATCCCCAGGGTTCGCATGTACTAGTGGATAAAATATTTAATTTGTGATTTTGATCAACAGCTTGAACTAAGAGTTCGCTAGAAAATCCTGTTTTTAAACAAATTCTTGAAAAATAGCTGGTTCCTTTCCTTATAGGCTAGACTGGCAGAACGTTATCAAACCCCTTACCCTAAAGATGCTCGAGACAAAGTGCGTCAGGCAAGGTTTCTGGCGAGTAAGAGAAAGCGAGAGCAACAGCACTCCCAGGATGAAGAGGCGGAGTTAACCTCAAATCATAGGGCGCACAACTGCCATCATCAAGGACGGCATCCACACAGCCGGCAGCAACAACAGCGGAAACCTAGAGGACTGAGGAGACAGGTAATTAAGTAATGATGGTACAGTAGATCCTCCATTATTAATCCTAACAGGCTGAACTCAATTTAAAGAAGGGCCGAACGTCCTGAAAACTCGGATATTCTAGGATGAACTTTTGACCTATTTCCATGCCCTCTAAAGGGAAGTTTTTTTGACATGACTGAAGTTAAAAAAAAAACTAAATCCTTTCTCGAGCCTACTAGCCCATTAGGCCGGCGCTTATCTCCGGTTTCCGTAGTGTTAAGCAGATGAGAGTCTTTGAGTCCCCCTGGACAGGACACTAATCTATCGCAGGTTAGCTCTCCGCAGAACTGGTACTCATTTATACAGCTGAGTTAACTTTAACAAAGTCGGGCAAAATGTCTTGTTCAAGGACACAACACAGTGATCTGGCCGGGGCTCGAACTCGCGACCTTAGGGTTAGGAGCTGAACACGCTAACCGCTCGGCCACCGCGCCGCCGACTGAAGAGAAAACCACAAAAGAAAGAAAATTAATTTTTGTGTGAAACTCATGACAATCACAACATAACTGATTTGTAGTCAAAATTAAACAGTCAATGACAAAGAGAATTCATTAGTTTATACCTCCTGAGAAAAGGATTGAATTGTGCTCTGCTTGCGACCTTTCTCTCGTTTTATAGCGGCAAATTCACACAGTTGTACAAGCATGGCAGTGTTGACTGCCGTTGGTTCAGGTTGAAATTTTAAAAGTAAGGTGTTCGGACAATCAAGGGGTACGGGTTATCGAGATACGGATAATGGAGAATGCACTGTGTTAGATGGTGAGTGATGCTTAGTGTTGATGAGTGATAAAGAGTGATGTAGCAGTCGCTGATACGTTACGGACAATCTTCACTGCCGGAATAACTGCTGCTTCATTAACATGAACGTTACATTAAATGTTAATTTACAATGATGATTTATTGTACTCTCATTCATACTTAGTATCATGTTTTTTTTATACAAATCACAATATCTAGGGTACCAACTTCCTGCAAAAATAACTTAAAAGCTAAAAATGCTGCAAATTTTAACAGGAAACTCTGTAATGTTGACTTCAATTTTTGCCAGCAGTCGGAGAGTTTTTCCAGACTATGACGAATAAAAAAAAACTTAGTATAATGAACGAAGACTACGAGTCTCTTTATCTTCTGTCTTTAAGCAACAAAACAAAAAAAATGGCTTTCCCGCCATAACTGGTCTTGTGGTCCTGGTCCATGTCACGCGTTTTTTCGACTTGGACCTAGACCTTAGTTTTGCTGTAGTAATAAGTGGTGATGATTAACGGTAGTATTAGATGATGGGTGCCATTCATGTTCATGTGCATGATGAAAACCCAAAGACTGAACATTCATCTCAATGGTGGTTGCAGTTTTCTCATGATGAGCTTATGGAAGAACTTCAAAGGCAACGGGAAAAAGAGCAGAAGAAGAAACCCCCACCCTATCCTGGCACGGGGAGTGCCGACCAACAACAATCACAGGATAGTAAAGCCGGCAGCAGCAAGTCCCCGAAACCTACCAACCCACAGGAAAAATCGCCCAAACCCAAAAAGGTTTCGTCACAAGACTCGCTTGGGAATATGTCAGCTGAGGAGGTCAGTCAGAGACTTGAGGAAATAGAGAGGCTGGAACAAGAACTGCGCATGCGTCAACCACCTAATCCTGTATTGAGCCGTATCAACAATGTGCCTTGGTACGAGCAGGTAAGACATTGATCTATAGGCTTTATATTTCATTTAGCTTGTGTGATGTCTGTAGTGAAGGTAATTCCCCAATTTTGCGTTGTGTATCTCATATTCTAGTGAATATTGAGTTCTCAAAGACATATCAGAAAAAATAATGCAAAAAAGAAGTTTTCTTCATAATAAATGGGCTTTTTTTAACTCGTCCCAGTCTCCCCTCAGAAATGGGGTAAAAAAAAACCACAGGTTTTGCCAGTTTTCCTAGAGTTTCTCCTAAACAAGCACGGGAACCCCACACTTTTTTTTCGTCAACCAATCAAATTTCAACAGGACTCTCTGAAGAGAAAAAATAGGAAAAATCTGAGTTTTGCAGGTGTGGAAAAATATAAAAAACATAGACAAGAATACACTGTTTCTTTAGCTATTGGAAACATAGCAACAACAAAAGCACGCGAAAATGCCTCCTTATCAAAAATGTTTTTGCTGAAAATCACAAGAAAATTATTCTCCTAATCCAGAAGAACTCTTTACGTTATCTTCCTTTATTTCCCTTATGCTCCTCGATATTATCTTGGTTGGCCACATGAGGAATTAATAGTTTTAATTTCGAGCTTACAATTACAGAAAAATAGCCCAGGAGGGGGTATTTGTATCAATCATATCTCGAAAGTTAACCTGGGCACACCCCATTTTTATTCAATTTTTGCAGTTTACATATAATGATTGACAAATGAGGAAAGTTTGACAAAAATCTAAGTGTGGGTTCTATTTCAATGGAATGACCTTTTTTTTCTTGTTTCCATCTAAGATTTCGCCGATTCACAGGTTTGTTAACCTACACATTTTTTATGATGATATCTAGTGAATTCTAAATGAAACTCTTTTGTCCGCCCCTTTTGGGATTTTCCGCCATTTTATCTCTTCTTCTCTCTAGCAACCATGCTTTGCAACAGTTGGAGGCCCATCTTCTTTGGTACTGATACGAATTCTTTTATCCGTGCCTTCCAACGCTTTGGAGTTTTTCTTGCGTGTTTAGTTTGATATGGACATAAGAGCAAATGCCTTACGATAATGAATACTTTAAGAGGAAGCTTTTTTCACTAAAGAGATTCAGAGGAGAGGGAAAGATAGATGACTGGATATTCCAGGAGGGGTGAGGTGGAATTTTGTAGTGAAATTAATATAACTGTAGACACTTTTGTTCTCGAACAGTCACAAGATTCACAAGAGTCTCTGGACGGTCCTTTGTCATCTTACTCTGAGACGGAAACAAACTTCAGCCAGAGCTTAGAAACTCTTGATTCTGTCCAGAGTGGCAGATTAGCACCATCCTCCGTGGCCCCTGACAGGCTACTAGCTGTAGATTCTCGCGAGAAACGACCCTCGGTGGAATCTCTCAGACCGGTGGCAAATGGTGGAACTCAACTCCCAAGGAGAACGCCTGGTAGTTTTAGAATGGAGCCCAGGCCTGCGCCGCCACCAGTTGTACGTACTGATTCCAGAGCTTTGGTTAACAAAATACAGGGTTACCACCGTCAGTGAAAATCAGGGAAGAACGATAATATTTCAAAGTCAATAAAAAGTCAGTAAATTTTGCATTTAGTCAGGAAGCTTGGAATTCTGCTCAAAGTCGGGGAAATTTGGAGTTCAGCTTAAAGTCAGGGAAATTTATATCATTTTGGATATTGTAAGATTTTCTTTTAAATTTGTTGATCGTCTGAACAAAACAATGTGAAAATGTTTTCTGTACACGTTTTGGTCCAGGTCGCGGAAACTTCGGGGAATATTTTTCGTTCTGATGGCTGGCAACCCTTAGCTAAGGAATTCCTATTTAATTATACTTTATTTTTAGGAGGCAACTTTGTTTTGAGACTTACAAAAGTGACAGGACTTAGTCTGAGTTTGAAAATATTCTCAACAAGAAAAGTTTCAGCTCAGCATTGGGAACAAGTGTTGAGGAAGAATACTGGAGTATCACGTAACTTAACCCTTAGCCCTAGCCAGTTTATCAACATCGAATTTCTCCTTACACGACTCATACAAAATAAGTCATTCTGTAATGAGAAAATGGAAGTTAATCAAACATAGCAAACTACTGAAGATGAAAAGCTAAATTCTCCTGAACTGGTAAAAGGAAAAGTATGGGCTCTAGTTGGGAGAATTCAGCAGTACGCCTTTTGGCGTGTTTAGGCCAGAAAGGTTAAATAGTTCTGTAAAGTGAGGCTTGTTTCTCAAAACAGAAACTTTTATGAAGCTAGAATATTTCCTCAAAGAAATATATGTTATTTGCCGGCCGGGAGGTCTGTATTGAGAAAAACTGTGCCAGAGGTCTTGCGAAAGGAGCGAGGCCAAAGGCCTGTGTTTTCGTACTGTTTTTTTTTTTTCTTTTCTTTTTAAAGGCCTATGTTCAGACTGTCTTTGTTCAGCAGGATAATAAAATTCACTGTCTCTATGAAAACTTTATTCGTCCGATATTATGTCAAAAAAAATTCAAAAACTGTTTCCAGTATTAACACCTTATAAGCTAAGACTTGCAAAACTAAAAAAAAAAAATCTAAACCTTTTAAGTTTAGTCGTCTTTGCTTTTCACGAAGTCGATGTTGGTATTTGACCACGGGCAAGATCCGCCCGCTCAGGGAACCAATCAGATTGCAGGATTCGTTTCATCTTGCCCGCTCGCGTGCCGAAAAAAATAATATAAGGATAACACTTTTGAGTTTTATAGCGGGATGGAAAGAATAGAGGAGTACGATTCAACAAACTTAGATTCGTAGTACTGTGCTGGTCTAGTGCATGCCGTCCTTTTGAGAATTGCAACGGAGAAAGCTTAATTTTGAAGTTCTTACAACAATGAGGACGACGTAATTAAGATTTTCTTAATCATTACTAATCTACCAGGTAACTTTAATCTTATTCTCTTCACAAAGCGTAACTCGGACAAATAAGAAAGCAAACTAGCCATACGTGGTAGAAGAGAGCAAGCCAGAAGTGTGTTCTGTAAGTCGTCGTTGTCGATTTTGCTGTCCTCGTATCTCGTAGACTCCTGTTAACTCAGGACAGACGATTCGGTACTGCTTCCTGGACGAACCAAGTATAAGGGAAAGAAAATGGAAACAATTTTAATGCATAGTTTACTGGGGAGCATCCCTTGCATGGTGTCTGTTGCGCTGTTAGATGCTTCACTCTGCACCGATTTTATTACTATTATTTTGACAGTTGTAATTTATTGCTTAATTGGAGAAAACTGTAATAGATACTAGTCAATTGACATCTGTTCATTTTCACAATTTCTTTTCTGGTTGCTTAAGAAGTTTAGCTGATCAGGAGATTGTAAACATGTCATAGTTACTGACCAACTGTTACTTTTCTGCTCATTAAACCATACAGACCCCAAATAACATGTTGCTAGATTTTCCCAACTAGAAACAATATTTTCCATTCTAATAGTTTAGGAGAAGTTTTTCCGTTACCTCAGTAGCGCTATATTTTATCAGTTATTTTCCAAACGTATTGATTTGTATATGTAATGTAAGGAGAAGTTAAATGTTGATAAACTAGCTTTGGTTGAAACTATGAAACTAATTATGTTTAGGTTAAACGAATGGGCTCTGTAGTACTGACAGTCGAACATCATCTTTCTGATTGTAAAGTTGGTAACAGCTGTTATATGTCTTGTTCCCAGGAGCCATCAATCGTGCCTCCACCCAAGCCTCCTCGCCTCAACCCTCCACTATATCACTCACCTCCTCCATATTCGTCTCCAGTAGACAGAGTTGCTCCACCCGTTGATGCAAGCTCAACTCACTCAAGTTACGACACCCAGCATTCCTTTCGAGACGAGCAACCAAGCTCGGCCTCTTCAATTCGCACCCGGCCTTCACACCCTCCTTGGAGCTCATCCTCTGAAGGTACCCAGCGCTCAGAATTGTATGAAGACATTCATTCGTTTAATGAAGAAGAGCCAAGTGGGATCGTGAATGACGGAACAGCTGCACAACCTCCCCCATACAGTGAAGCGGTGGATTCTTCGAGTGGATCATCGACTCCAGTTTCAGGGAGTGTACTTCACCTCTACGATAGCAGCACTCTAACCCGACTCAAGCAGGGCACGATTGAGAACCGCTCACATCCAAGAGCAATTAATAACCGCTCACAAATCTACCAAGTGGGTCAGGGTATCGACCAGACTTCATTGCGCGTGCCCCCTGCAACTTACGATGACCATGTAGAGGACTATGAACGGACACCACAGCCGGTGATGATCCGCTTAAAGGGAGAAGGACAGGTCGTTGAGGCATCGGAGACAGTTGGACTTAGGTTTGACTCAGCAGCTGATGCCAACAGGTTCGAAGACCGCATCCGCCGGATGCAGCTGGACCATAGTCGTGTACAAGGAAGCATGGGTACTAATGGCTCCAGAGGGATTATGGGAGAGAGGAGACAGCTCTCAAATACTTCGGATTCACCCCGCTCAAGTATTTCTTCACAACCGAGGGAAAACGAAGGACCACCGGTTGAACCTCCGCCATCAGAAACGGTAAAGGAAACAAACTGCGTAAATAGAAACTCATTTATCATCTAAATTTATGTTTTCTAAACTTATGTTATCATAAATTTTTACCTCCGCTTTTTCTAAATTTGCTTACAGACCGTCGTCACCATGAATATTTTTTGCGCAACCCAAGTCATTTTCGTCCACATGCCTGCCGCACCAACATAAAAAAAGTTACCGTTCCTTTCCAAGATCCTCGCCGTCTTCAATCACCTCTTGTCACATGCTTTATTCGTTTAAAAAAAAATCTGATAATTTTTCTATTAAATTAAATTAGTTATACAGTAGTTTTATTTATCACTCGCGCTTTTCTCTCGCCCTTTAATTTTAGTAACAAATTATGTAGTTTGAGGGGACGTCTGCGCTTAAGCCTTTTGGTTTTGGGGGGGTTCCTCTCGTCTCAACAATATATTACAATGTATTTATTACACGTTGGTATACGTTGTATCAGTTGTTCGCCAAATAACTGAAATTGCAGTTGAACTCCATTTCAGCTGTTTTTTTCTGATGTGAGACTCAATTAATTCTGTGACAGTTATTCTTTTTATTATAAACTTTTAACTATTATTATTAATTCTCCCCAAGGGGCTTTTTAGAATTCATTTGCAATAATGATTGATATAAATGCCAATAATATCTTTAAAAAACCGTACAGCCTAATTATAACAATAACTAATAAAGATAATTGTAATAAAAAAAATTATCTTAATCTACTAAAATCGACTAATAAGATCAATAAAACGTAACTCGGACGAAGAAGAAAACTTCTGAGTCCCTAACGGGAATCAAACCCATGACCCCTCTGATTGATAATCAGAAGGCTGCGAGTTCATTTCTGGATAGGGAATCAAAAGGTTTTTTCTTTTGACTAGAAAAAGAAGCTCGTGACCTTAAAATAAATTCTTTCGTATAGTTTTTATCCAAGCTAAAGAAATTTTGCATCTATCGATTAATTTAATACTGTTATTTGCAGTTAACTGTGGAAATACACAAGGATCCGTCCAATCCAGTTCTTGGGTTTAGCATCGGAGGAGGCACTGA